>JAAGEH010000208.1:9956083-10156255 GCA_011751065.1 Lasiurus cinereus
AAGAAAGAAAGAAAGAAAGAAAGAAAGAAAGAAAGAAAGAAAGAAAGGAAGAAAAGAAAAGAAAAGAAAAGAAAAGAAAAGAAAAGAAAAGAAAAGAAAAGGAAGGAAGAGAGGTAGGTCATATCCTATGAAAGACACATCTTGAAAAGGCCTAAAGAAAGTTGTCATTTTTTCATAGTGAATGGACTGGAGTCTGGGTTGATGAAAAAACTTAGTGGTTGTGGTGACTGGCAGTGGCTGCAGCAGCAGGGTGATGGGGTTAGTGCTTTCCTTTGATCAACCCAGTTGCCTCCCACAAAGGGAGGCCAGACTCCCCTGGGGAGTGGGCCTAAGCCATCAGTAGGACATCCCCTGAAGGCTCCCAGAATGTGAGAGGGGGCAGATTGGGCTGAGGGACCTCTCCACCCCCAGTGCATGAATTTTGAGCACTGGGCCCCTAGTATTACATAAAATATAAATGGTCTAATGATTAAAAGGTAAAGATTAGAAAGAAAAACCCATCTACAAAAATGCCACTTTATTATTTTTTAAAAACTATTTTATTAAGAGAGAGAAACATCATTTGGCTACCTCCTATATGCCCCCTACTGAGGATTAAGCCTGCAACCCTAGCATGTGCCCTTACCAGAATTGAACCAGCAATGATGTCCAACCAATTGAGCCACACTGGCCAGGGCAGGATGCCACATTAAATATAAAGATATAAATATATTAAAAATAAAAGAATGGGGAAAAATATACTATAATATGTGAACCTACTCAAAAGGAATCTAGAGAGGTTGTATTAATGTTAAACAAAGCAGACTTCAGAACTAATATTTCCAGAGGTAAGAAGCATACCAATAGAAAAATGGGTCAGTTTATAAAGAAGACATAACATGCTTAAATATCTTCCCATCTAATAATAGAATCTTCAAAATACATAAGGGACAAGTGACAGAACTAAGAAGAAAAAGAGACAAATCTACAACTACTTAATAGAGACTTCAATATACTCCTCTTGATAAAACAAGTACAAATGACTTGAACAGCATTGTCAACTTGACCCAATTAATATTAATAAGATACTCTACCCAGAAGTAAAAGAATAAAAACTTTTTCAAATGAATGTGTAACATCCATCAGGATAGACCATATTTTCTGAACAGACTGGAATTAAATGAGAAATCAATAACAAAAAGATATCTGAAAGATCCCCAGAGATTTAGATACTAAAAACCCACTCCTAGATAATTCTTAAGCCACAGAAGAAATCCCATGAGAAAGTAATACATATTTTGAATGGAATGAAAATACAACATATCAAAATTCATTGAATGCAACTAAAGCAGTGTTTGAAGGGAAATCTATAGCATTAAATTATTTTATTAAAAAAAGAATAGTCTTAAATCAGTGATCTAAGTTTTTATATAGTAAAATAGGAAAATAAAAGCAGATTATATCAAAATAAGTAGAAGGAAACAAATGATAAAGAGCAGAAATCAATGAAAAAGACCACAGAGATAAAGAAAATTCACAAAATTGAAAGCTTGTTCTTTGAAAAGTGCCATGAAATTATAAACCTTTAGCCAGATTGATCTAGAAAGAAGAAGAAAGATACAAATTATCAGTATTACGAATGAAAGAAGAAATGTCACCACAGATCTTACAGATACTAAAAAGGATGATAAGGAAAAATTAGGAAAAACTTAAGGCCAATAATTTTACTAATTTAGTTAAAATGGATGATTTATTTGAAAAATACAGACTACCAAAGCTCACTTAAAAAATAGATAACCTGCTGAAACCGGTGTGGCTCAGTGGATAGAGTGTCGGCCTGTGGACTGAAAGGTCCCAGATTTGACTCTGGTCAAGGGCATGTATCTTGATTGTGGGCACATCCCCAGTAGGGGGGCGTGCAGGAGGCAGCTGATAGATGTTTCTCTCTCATTGATGTCTCTACCT
The DNA here is from genome assembly GCA_011751065.1 of Lasiurus cinereus. Lineage (NCBI taxonomy): Eukaryota > Metazoa > Chordata > Mammalia > Chiroptera > Vespertilionidae > Lasiurus > Lasiurus cinereus. Next base: position 9,958,028 of record JAAGEH010000208.1, read on the forward strand.
CTCTATCCTCTTCCTTCCTCTCTGTAAAAAATCAATACAATATATTTTTTAAAAAATAGATAACCTGAGTACCCCTATTCTTATTAAAGAAATTGGAACTCTATTTTTTAAAAGGTTCCACAAAGAAAACTTCATGCTCAGATGGTTTCACTAATGCATTTATCAAACTTTTAAGGAAGAAATAATACCACTTCTATACTTTCTCTTCCCAGTTCATTACATGAGAGCCAGCATTATCGTCCTACCAAAACTTAAGACCTAAGAAAACTAAATATGTAAAATCTCAACAAAATATTAGTAAATTGAATCCAGTACCTATATAAAGAAAAATACATCATGAACAAGTAGGGTCAATGCAAAGTTGGCTCGATATTTAAAAACCAATCAATGTAACTAACAATAACAGATAGCAAGAAAAAATCTATGATCACCTCAATAGATGCAGGAAACACTAGACAATATTCAACATCCATTCATGAAAAAAAACTCTCTGCAAACTAGGGTAAATGGCATGCCTGAATCAGGTAAAGGTCATATGAAAATTTATAAGTAGCATCATACTTAATGATAAAAGACTAAATGCCTTCCCTTTAATATTAAGTTTGTTCTCATAGCCTCCATTCAATGACCATCAAGTAGAGGTCCTAGCTAGAGAAAGAGAGTAAAAAAGCATCAAATAAGAGAGGAGTGAATATAACTATCTTTTAAAATATATACTTATATTGATTTCACAGAGGAAGGGAGCAGGAGAGAGAGATACAACTTTGAGAGAGAATCATCTATTGTCTGCCTCCTGCACACCCCCCACTGGGAATTGAGCCCACAACCTGGGCATGTTCCCTGACTGGGAATCAAACTGTGACTTCCTTGTTCATGGGTCAACACCCAACCACTGAGCCACAGCAGCCAGGCTTTATTCATAGGTGACATGATTACCTGCATAGAGAATAGCAAAAAAATCTATTAAAAAGAGCTACAGGAATCGATAGGTGAGTTTAGCAAGGTTGCAAGATTCAAGGTCAATATTCAAAAATCAATTGTATACCTTGGACACAAACCATTGAAAACTGACATTTAAAATTTTTTTTAGCCTTAGCTGGCTTGGCTCAGTGGATAGAGTGTCAGCCTGCAGACTGAAGGGTCCCAGGTTCAATTCTGGCCAAGGGCACATGCTTGGGTTGCGGGCTCGATTCCCAGTGGGGGATGTGCAGGAGGCAGCCAATCAATGATTCTCTCTCATCATTAATGTTTCTATCTCTCTCTCCTTCTCCCTTCTTCTCTGAAATCAATAAAGAAATACATTAAAAAAAAATTTTAAACAATGTCATTTGCAAGCACATTATAAAACATGAGAAATTAAAACTACCATGAGATACCACTACATGCCTACTCATGACTAAAATTAACATGACTGACAAGTACTTTTGAGGATGCAGAACAACTGAAACACACTGGCTTTGGTTACACATTTTGTATGCGCATCAGCACTTTAGGAAACACTTTGGAAGTTTCTTATAGTTTGACATATTTTTACCCTATGATCCCGTGATCTCATTACTAGGTATTTACCTGAGAAAAATGAAAACATATGTCCACACAAGCACATGCACAGGAATGTGCACAGTGGCTTTACACAGGATAGGCACAAATTGGAAAGAAATCAAATGTTCATCAACTGGTAAATGGATCAACAAATTGTGATGGAACCAAATATAATTTGAATATTATTCACCAATAAGCAGGAAATATACTGATGCACATTATGCTAAGTGGGGAAAAAGTCAGATACAAGGCCTCATAGTGTGTGAACCATTTATATGAGCATTTGGAAAAGACAAAACTCCAAGGACAAAATCTCAGATCAGACCAGGGGCTGAAAATAGGGAGAAGGGGTTGACTACAAAGGGCACTGGGAAATTTTGAGAGTGATGGAGATAGTTTGTTTCTTGTGGTATTGGTTACACAACTGAATATACTTGTAAAAACTAATTAAACTATACATTTTAATAGGGTGCATCTTACTGTCCATAAATTATGCCTTAATAAAAGAAGGAAGGAAAGAAAGAAGAGAGGAAGGGAGGGAGGACATTGTGCAGCTCACAGGACCTCTCGGAGTGTTGAAGAACCAGTTCTGGAGACTCTGCAGTCAGCAGCAATGACCCAAATCATGCAGAGACAGTGTGGTGAAGCTGCAGAGATACCACCACTACCCTGCATGTGCTTGTGTGAGACAGTTTCCACCACTCCCCAGGGGACAGTTGGCCCTGACCCAGGTGCTGCCCCTAGTGACTGGTGTCTCCATCTCCAGAAATAGACTTTGCTGAGGTCCCAGCTTCTCCATGTCATGCTCTAAGGTTTGGCATGGAGACATCTGGCTGGCAACGCAGAGGCCATGCTCCTATTACTTAACTTGCAGTGAAGCTGGGGAGAATGCATAGCATTTCAGCCTCCACAGTAGAGCGGACTCTGCACCATGAAGTGTGGGTTTCTCTAACACAGGAAGCATGTTCCCCACCATCTCTCCAGCATAATTCTTTGCTGGGTTAAGATTTTATAAGATTAAAAAATATCTACTCATGAACAACATAAACAAAAATAGTTCCAGAGACACAGAAGCATCAAACAGACCATCAAATCTCAGAGGGAAGGGGTGGGGGGTGGGGGATGGTGGGTGAGGGGATAAGAGATCAAACAAAAGACTTATATGTGTGCATATAAGCAGGACCAATGGACACAGACACTAGGGGGGTGGGGCATGTGCTGGGGGGTGGAAACGGGCAGGGAGAGGTCAATGGGGGAAAAGGAGACACATGCAAAACTTTCAACAATAAAGAATTTTTTTTCAAAGCTGCAGAATGTATGTTCTTCTCAAGTGCACATGGGACATTTTCAAAAATAGACCACATACTGGGTCACAAGCAAAGTCTACCCAAATTCAAGGAGATTGAAATCATACCAAGCATCTTTTCAGACCACAATGGCATATTATTAGAAATAAACTACAACAAAAACAATCCAAAATATGCAAACACTTGGAAGCTGAATAGCATGTTATTAAATATTGATTGGGTTACCAATGAGATCAAAGAAGAAATTAAAAACATTCTGGAAATCAATGACAATAAAACACAACAATCCTGAGATGGAAGTATATAGCTCTGCAGGCCTACCTCAAAAAAAAATGGTAGTAAATCATCTAATGCTACAACTCAGAGAATTAGAGGGCAACAAGAAAAGCACAGAGTGAGCAAAAGAAAGGAGATAATAAAGATTAGAGCAGAAATAAATGACATAGAGACAAAAATAATACAAAAAATTAATGAAACCAAGAGCTGGTTCTTTGAAAGGATAAACAAGATTAATGAACCTCTAGCCAGGCTCCCCAAGAAGCAAAGAGAGAGGTCTCAAATAAACAAAATCAGAAATGATAGAAGTGAAATAACAACAGACCCCACCGAAATACAAAAGATGTTAAAAAATACTATGAACAACTCTATTCCAACAAACTGCACAACGTGGAGGAAATGGAAATATTCCTAGAAAAATATAACCTTCCCAAACTCAATCAGGAAGATTCTAAACATCTCAATAGGCCAATAACTATTGGAAGAAATTGAAAGTCATCAAAAAGCTTCCAACAAATGAAAGCCCAGACCCAGGAGAATTATGCCAAACATTCAAGGAAGAACTAAAACCTATCCTCCTCAGATTATTCAAAAAAATTCAAGAGGAAGGAATACTTCTAAATTTATTCTATGAAGCCAGCATCACCCTAATACTGAAACCAGATAAAGACAACACAATGAAAAAGAATTAAACATCAATATCCCTCATGAACATAGATGCCAAAATCCTCAACACAATCCTTACAAATCGGATCCAGCAGTATATCAGAAAGATCATACACCATGACCAAGCAGGATTTATCCCAAGGAGGCAAGGATGGTACAATATCTACAAATCAATAAACATGATACATCACATAAACAAATTTAGGGGGGAAATCACATAGTCATATCAATTGATGCAGAAAAAGCATTTGACAAAATCCAATACCCTTTCTTGATAAAAACTCTCAGCAAGGTAGGAATAGAAGGATCATACCTAAATATCATAAAAGCCATATACGATAAACCCACAGCCAGTATCACACTCAATGGATAAAAACTAAAACCATTTCCCTTAAGAACAGGAACAAGACAGGGATGCCCATTCTCACCACTCCTGTTCAATATAGTACTGTAAGTATTAGCCATTGCTACCAGACAAGAAGACATAAAAGGCATCCAAATTGGAAAAGAAAAAGTAAAACTGTCTTTATTCGCAGATGACATGATACTGTACATAGAAAACCCTAAAAACTTCATCAAAAAACTATTAGACTTAATAAATGAATTCAGCAATGTAGCAGGATACAAAATTAATGCCAAGAAATCTATGACATTTCTATATACCAATAGTGAACTTACAGAAAGAGAGACTAATAAAAACAATCCCATTTATCATCATACCAAAAAAATTAAGATACCTAGGGATAAACCTAACTAAAGAGGTAAAAGACCTATCTCCCAAAAACTATAGGATACTGAAAAAAGAGATAGAGGAAGATATAAGCAGATGGAAGAGCATACCGTGTTCATGGATTGGTAGAATCAATATCATCAAAATGTCCATTCTACCAAAAGCAATCTATAGATTCAATGCAATCCCTGTTAAAATATCAATGGCATATTTCACAGACCTAGAACGAAGTCTCCAGAAATTCATCTGGAATAAAAAAAGACCCCAAATAGCCACAGCAATCCTGAGAAAGAAGAATAAAGTAGGTGGAATCTCAATACCAGATTTCAAGCTGTATTACAAAGCCACTGTTCTCAAAACAGCCTGGTACTGGCACAAGAACAGACATATAGATCAATGGAATAGGATAGAGAACTCAGAAATCGACCCAAACCACTATGCCCAATTAATATTTGACAAAGGAGGCATGAACATACAATGGAGTCAAAACAGTCTCTTCAATAAATGGTGTTTGAAAAATTGGACAGATACATGCAAAAAAATGAAACTAGACCACCAACTTACACCATATACAAAAATTAACTCAAAATGGATACAGGACTTAAACATAAGATGGGAAACTATAAAAATACTAGAGGAATCCACAGGCAGCAAAATCTCAGACATATGCCAAAGGAAATTCTTCACTGATACTTCTCCTAGGGCAATGGAAGCTAAAGAGAAAATAAACAAATGGGACTACATCAAAATAAAAAGCTTTTGCATAGCAAAAGAAACCATCAACAAAACAACAAGAAAGACCTCTACGTGGGAGAACATATTTGGCAATGTTATCACTGATAAGGGTTTAATTTCCAACATTTACAGAGAACTCATAAAACTCAACAAAAGGAAGATAAACAATCCAATCAAGAAATGGGCAATGGACCTAAATAGAGACTTTTCTAAAGAAGACAGAAGGAAGGCCAAGAGACATATGAAAACATACTCAAAGTCACTAATTATATGAGAGATGCAAAGCAAAACGACAATGCGGTACCATCTCATACTTGTCAGAATGGCTATCATCAACAAAACAATAAATGACAAATGTTGGCAAGGATGCAGAGAAAAAGGAACCTTGGTGCACTATTGGTGGGAATGCAGATTGGTGCAGCCACTGTGGAGAACAGTATAGCGTTTCCTCATAAAACTAAAAATGGAACTCCCATTTGACCCAGTAATACTACTTCTAGAGATATATCCCAAGAAGCTAGAACATCAATCAGAAAGGATATATGCACCCCTATGTTCATAGTAGCACAATTCACCATAGCTGAGATTTGGAAACAGCCTAAGTGCCCATCAGCAGATGAGGGGATTAGAAAACTATGGTACATCTACACAATGGAATCTACGCTTCACTAAAAAATAAGAAATTCCTACCATTTGCAACAACATGGATGGAACTGGAGAGCATTATGCAAGGTGAAATAAGCCAGTCAGAGAAAGATAAGAATCACATGACCTCACTCATTTATGGAATATAATGAACAACATAAACTGATGAACAAAAACAGTTCCAGAGACAGAGAAACATTGATCAGATCATCAAACCTCAAAGGGAAAGTAGGAGAGGGTAGGGTTAAGGGGGAGAGATTAACCAAAGGACTTGTATGCATGTATGTGGGCCTAACCAATGGATAGACAACAGGGGGGTGAGTGCATGAGTGGGGGGATGAGAGCTCAGGGGGGAATAAGGACACAAATGTAAGACCTTAATCAATAAAGAAATTAAAGGGGAAAAAAAGAAAAGAACTCATCTCATCTCTAGTTTTAAAAAAAAAAAAGTCCACTCTATACCTCCCATATCTGATTAAGAATGTACCTGAGTGCCCAGTGCTTATGACACAAAATATGAACTCTCTAATTGCTAGAAAGCCTCATCCTTTCTATCTTCCTAACTTCAATGCCTCCTGGTGTCCCACCATCTGACTGGCTGGAATCACCTAGAACTGCCCCTGCCCCCACATCCCTCCTTTGCATGGCTTTGCGGCCCTGCTGGGCTGGAAATGCCCTCCTGCCCGCTCCCCCTGAGCAGCTCTCACCCTCAGAGCCCACTTCAGGGAAAGCTTGCTCAAACCCATGGCCTCTCCACTTTGCTCGCCGATAGCATACTAAATGTTTGGTGGGTGAGGACTGGCCTCCAAAATACAAAAAAAGAGAATATAAACTTTAAACATAAAATAAAAGGTAAAACTCTGCTCATATGGTCAAAAGTAACACAATTTTTAAAGTTTATCAAAAATTCTGAACCAACACATGAACTTTGGCCCAATATCCTTATTCCTCCCTGTGTCCTGAAGGTTCTCTCTGAACAAATGAGTAACGTTAAGACACATCTGAACATTCTCACTGAGCCAAGAAACACAGAGAAATTAAACACCCTCAGATCCCAAAGGGGCCGAGACCAGGTCCCGCCTGAGCTGGGGGCCAAGATAGGAGCGTGGCGTGTCATTGAAACTGGTTGTGAAATGCTCCTTACTGATAACTAGCGTTATAGAGAACCAGAATAATCAAACAATGCTCGGAGAGTTTCGAGTTACATTTATTACGCGAGGGTCCAGAAGAAAATGTCTCTCAAATTCTGGGCCCCAACGTGGAGGAATTTTCCCGATTTATATGTTTTTACTTTCTTTGTCTCCCAAATATGGGGTGTTTCTGGCCTCTTTTGCAAGTTCTTAAAGAGCCCCTACCTGCTGGGGCCTTGAGACCTCAACCAAAGGCCTGGGCTGGTGCCAGCACTGATAATTTTGTCCAGGAAAGGTTTAATGGCCTCTCTGGAGTGGGAGTAGTCTCATTTTCCTTATTATTTAAGCAAGCAAACATTTATAGAAGCCAAATAGCAGGGTTAAAATTTCAAACAGCAGTTTTTATATAAGATGGATGTTTCACTAGCAAAATGAACAGTTAGATTGGAGACTCTAAACTAGTCCCTGCAAAACACACCCATGAGGTTCAGCAACTAGACACTGCGGGCCTGATGCTGAAGGAACTGCTTCCATCTCATTTCTATCCCCACCGACACCCAGGCAGTGGTGTAAGGAGCAGAGGGGTCCCAGGGTAGCGCACCAGACACCCATAGACCCCGGGTCGGGAGGAGGTCCGCTGCCCCTGCATTTCACAACTCCAGCTCCGGCCTGGCGGGACTTCGCTGACTGATGGCTCCATTACCCTTGCATCTCAGCAGCCTCACATGCATCTCCAAATCTGGATCCTCTTTCCTCTGCTAAGGTCCCGCCCAGGATTTATTCTGCCTTCCTTGTTTGAGATGGCAGCGTGCCCTTCGGTCCCTTTCATCTCTGCTTTCCCCTCCACGGCAGCCTTCCGAGCACATAAGGTTTCCGAGTCTGTTATTTGTGGGTTTTAAACTTTTCAGGCCTCTCCAGGTCTGGAATGAAGTCCCTCACTCCCCCACGAAATACTGCACCCCGCCCTTCCCCGTGGGCCTCAGTCATGCTGATGTCAACTGACCAAGAGGCTACTGGTGGGAACTGATGGCCAAGAAGGAGTCAAAAAAAAGAAAATCTGAAAGAGAAATGTGTTCAGCCCAGGTTGAAGGAGTCAGGGGGCGTCCCTGGTGGGAACAGGAGCACCAGGTGGGGGCGATATAGGAGCTGCTTCACCACATCTTATCTTCCTCCAACAGAGGGAGTGGGTGGCACCACCCTAGACCACCCTGCCCATTCAGCTGAGGGGCCTGGGGACAGACCTAAGGGCCAAGAGAGATGATCCAACTTACCATCTCCCAACAACCCTTCCCAAGAGCATTCAGAGCAGAATCTTAATTTTTTTCCCCCTCCCACAAGGGAGAAAGGCTGAAGTCATTAGCAAAGGAAAATCCCAAAGGACGCCATTGCTTTCCCAAACAACCCCTAGGCTGAGGAACACGTACCGGACCCATTTTGTACCCAGGGAGAAAAACTTTTTATAACCTTACAAAAAAAGTTACATAAACAACACTATCCCCCTTTGTTGGTTTCTTTTTTTAAAAAGTTTGTTTTGAAAATAGATAATTTTACTGATCCAGGAGCCAAGAATTGTTGCTCTGTCTTGGGGAGCTGTTGGATGCCCCTCCTGGCAGGCCTGTTGTTTGCCTAAGATTATGCATGCTTACTGGGGACATAAAGCTGAGGCGCTGGGACGGGACAGACCAGCACCTGCCACCTGCTCGGGGCTCGGTGGCTCCCAAGGAGACCAGCCCACTCACTCATCATTCAGGACTTCCTCAAACCAGGGCTCTCCCTACTGAGGGGACAGTGTAGCTGAGATGGTCAAATAAATGATACTCAGCAGGCAAGGGGAAAGAAAAAATACATTGCCAGATAAAACACAGCAAGATAGAACTACTTCTCCTGAGGCTGTTATTCCAGTAAAATGGCATGCCAAAGAGACAGAAAGAAAAGAAGGAAGCTGGGGTTTCACATAGGTACGCTGCCCAGGAGCGGGTAAGGCTGCTCTGCCTTCCCCACTCATCTCAGAGATGTTGCAGATTAATTTACAGAATCAATGTCGCCCTGAGTCAGGTTACTCTTAGGTAGAATAATAGGGACCTTGAAGCACATGGTTTTTGAGTGTGAATCTGTTTGAATAGAACTAAAGAAGCTTCTACAAACGTACGCTCCTCAGTTCAAAAATACAGGAACAAGTACCTCAAAGAGAGGACCACAACTAGGCTCCCTTCAGATATGTGCGCAGATATCTGAAAGAAATTCTCTAGCAATAATCACACGCCTCTGAGGTTTGAGTTTTCTTTTCTTTGATTTTGGCCACACAGAAGAGTAATTTTTTTTTTTAATGTATGTTATTGATTTCATAGAGGGAGAGAGAGAAACATGACGAGAGAGAACCATGGATTGATTGCCTACTGCACGCCCCACACTGGGGACTGAGCCCACAACTTGGGCATGTGCCCCAACTGGGAATTGAACCTGGGACCCCTTAGTCCACAGGCCAACACTCCATTGATGCTCCATCCATCGAGCCACACCGGCCTACCATCAGAATTGTAATTTTGATATCAAATGTTCTTCCCCAACAAAAGGATGAAAGGCAAGACGTTACGTATACTGTATGATAACACAGGACATTTTTAAACCCACATTTTCAATGTTCAGTTTTCTTCTGCCCAATACCACCTCAAATAACCACGTTCTTCCCTTAAAGATGGAAGCTTCTCCGAGGGGAGAGGCTCGTTCATTGCTCTGACCCCAGGCCCAGCCCCAGAGCCGGGCTCAGAGTGGTGCTCCATAAGTACTGGTTGAATTATCAAAAAATAAAAACATAAAAAAATAAATGAAAGAACAAATGCAAAATGACAACCACCTACTTCCACTTTCTGGGCTGTGCCCTTCCCACAAACACTGTTAGGAGAGTCATTTTCTGAGCAGAGGAGAATGTTTTTAAATTGGCACACCAGCCTTCCGAGAACGAGCTGGGGTCTGTACTTGTTGATTTACAAAAACACATCAATTTTATCCGCTTTGAGCTGAGAACCAGCTTGGCAACACAAGAGGAGGCAGAAATGTGGGCATGTTGATTCTGCAGAGACCCTGCCAGTCAGCAGCTCCTGTACCTCAACACAAGTGCATTCTTCGCTATTTTTCTTGGAAAACTATGAGAGTGTGCAACGAGGGTGTCTTATCAGCTTCCAGGTGGAGGCAGTCCGCCCAGTCACTTCAAACAGGGACACAGGGGGGGGAGGGACTTGCCGGGTAAGGAGCCCAGGATGCGCCCGCTGGGGGAGAGCCTTCTCAGATACAATGCCCCATTATTGCTGTCACCTGGGCTTCCCACTCTGCTTCCCTTGATTTTTTTTTAAGACCCTTCGTAGGACACTTAATGGAGGGTTCTGTTTACCCTCATGGAGGAAATAACTGAACACAAACCAACCACAACACTTCTCACTCTATCACACCTGCCTTAACCCTTTGCGATCACATTTAATGAAACTGAAAAAGAAGAAAAACAACTGTTCTTCAGTCCACAGCGTCTGTGCCTTCTATGAGGATTTCATGTTTGCCCCATGTCTAACAGGCTGTTTCCTATTGATCTGAAACCAGCCACATTGCCCTTCCTCCTCCTCAGTTAGGGATGATCATTTTCTTCCTGTGTCCCTTCCACACGCGGTCAGTTGGCTGGGAGGGAAGGCATGTTTCTGACTCCTCCCTGTCCTCCTGCATGTGTTCTGGTCCCTAGTTCTTCCATCATGGCCCCTGGCCTCCCCTGGGGACTGCTCCTGTCCTCCTTTTCCGACACCTCTCCCCACAGCTTCCAAAAACAATGGCAACCTTGAAAGCATGTTCCTTGTAAGTCAGTGAGGAGAGTGGCGTCTAGCCGAGATTCACACATGTCCTGCATTTTGAGCAGATGGTTTCCATGTATGTTACTGTCGAGTTCTCCTCTCAAGTGCTCAGACCCACTCGGCTGTTGTCTGCAGTGTTGGGGAGCACAGCCCCTCTCCATGCCAGGTGCATTCTCAGAAGGCACTGGAGTCCTGGGACTTTCCTCCCTAAAATCCCAGGGAAAAGCCTCCTGGATTCGTTTCTCGGTACCAGAGGCTGAAAACCATTCGTAGCTTAGGACAACAAAGTAGTTGGAGCAAACCAGGTGGAGGAGAGTGTCAAGGAATAATATCAGGGCTTTATGGGAAGTGTTAGCACAGTTTGCAGAACTAGACTTTCGAGCTATTAATTACACTCGTTCATTTGTTCACACACCAACTCACACATCTTTTGAGCGCTTTCTCATCGCTGTTGTGTTAGGGGCTCAGGGAACAGCTTCTATGCCTCACTCGCCAGCATCGTGATCTCCCACCGCATGATCTGAGTGCAGGTGTGGAAGGTAGAGTTTCCACCTTCATCAGCACAACAGCTCTAGGACATGAAGGTTTTGCTTCACAGATGGTATGCCGTCTCCTGGAGTTGTACAAGCTTGCATGTGTGCAGACGCCTGGGAAACAGCCCTCTCCTTAGCCTGCCGGGTCATCAGCACGCTCTCAATCTGCCCTGCATTGTTGACAGTACCCAGACAAAATATACAAAGCTGATTCGGACCCATTTGGTGGGTCACCTCCATAACCAGGACCGAAGCCTAAGGCCGGCTACGGTTGCATAGCACCCAGCTTGCCCAGGACTCGGCCAGCAGGCTCTCTAGGGGAAGCACATCCTGCCCGGCATCAGGACACTCTGCCACATGGACAATGCTGTCCAAAACGCACAGGCCATCCAGAAAACAGGAGGCCACGCTAAGAAGGCCGGAATTCTCTGCCAAAGCCAGCAGACAGCAGGGCGCCAACACGACACCAGCTCCAGACCCACATCAACCCTGATAAATCAGGGCAGCATCTGACCTCTCCTGGTGCCAGGCACACCAGGATCTGCTGCCGATGCCACACCTGACTTCAGAAGTTCTCCTGTGTGGCCTCCTTGCACGCCAGTGGGGTAAACTCACACAGACCCTGTCACTTAGGCCTGGGATGTGATTGGTCTGTCCAAAGGGAAGCCACATTCATTACACTGTGAGTCCACCAACAGGACCGTCAGGACACATCAGCTGCAGGGGCCGCTGGGGGTAGCTGGGTGTAGCTGGGTGGGAGGCAGGGGAAGCTCTCCGGATGGTGATTAAGAGTGAGACTCACACGGGCAATTCTGAGGAGCAGGGCACACTCTCTGTTTCTTAGAAAGAGAACTGGAAAGTTTGGGTTGGGCTTCTTGGTATATATATTTTTATGGGTGGACAAATAATCTTTTACTCTTCTAAATACCTCCTCTAAAAAAAAACGACTGGATATAGAGTTCAAAACCACACTTATAAGGTTTTTCAAGAATATGCTAGAAAAGTTGGATAAATTTAGTGAGACCCAAGAGGAGATGAAAAAGGACCAACTAGAGATGGAAAAGGTCCAACTAAAGATGATAAAGGACCAAATAGAAATTAAACATACACTGACTGAAATAAAAACTATATACAGAGTCCTAACAGCAGACCAGAGAAAGGCAAGAATCAAGTAAAAAATTTGAAATAGAAAGAAGCAGACAACATTCAACTGGAAAAGCAAGAAGAGAAAAGAATCCAAAAATGTGAACATTATGTAAGGAGACTCTGGGACAGCTTTAAGCGTACCAACATCAGAATTGTGGGGGTGCCAGAAGAAGAGAGAGAGCAAGATACTGAAAACCTATTTAAAGAAATAATGACTGAAAACTTCCCACATCTGGTAAAAGAAATAGACTTACAAGTCCAGGAGGCACACAGAACCCCATATAAAAGGAATCCAAAGAGGAACACACCAAGACACATCATAATTAAAATGCCAAGAGCAAAAGAGAGAGAGAGAATATTGAAAGCAGCAAGAGAAAAACAGTTCATTACCTACAAGGGAGCACCCATACAACTGTCAGCTGATTTCTCAACAGAAACGATGCAGGCCAGACGGGAGTGGCAAGAAATATTCAACGTGATGAATAGCAAGAACCTACAACCAAGAATAATCTATCCAGCAAAGCTAACATTCAGAATTGAAGGGCAGATAAAGAGCTTCACAGATAAGAAAAAGCTAAAGGAGTTCATCAACTCCAAACCAGTATTATATGAAATGCTGAAAGGCACTCTTTTAGAAGAGGAAGAAGAAAAAGGTAAAAGCCAAAAAAATTATGAATAACAAATATATATCTATCAACAAGTGAATCTAAAAATTAAGTGAATTAAAAATTTGATCAACAGAATAAACTGGTGAATATAATAGAATCCGGAGCACAGAAAGGGAGTGGACTGATAATTCTCAGGGGTGAAGGGGTGAGGGGTGTACAGGGAGAGACTGGACAAAAATCATACACCTATGGATGAGATCAATGGGAGGGAGCTAAGGGCAGAAGGAGGGGTGGGAGCTGGGTGGAGGGGTGCTATGGAGGGGAAAAAAGAGAAACAAATGTAATAATCTGAATAATAAAGATTTAATTAAAAAATAAAATAAAATAAATAAATACCTCCTCTCCTCTCCATCTCACTGAAACAGCTGATGAGTCAAAGCAAACACTGAGCCAAACCAACAATGATATTGTCAAGTCATGTGAACAAGAGCACATTTCGCCTGGGTGGTGATTTTCCCCTTGAGATAACTGGAAAATAGTCGCTGCCTACCATTTAATAAAGCAACAACGCCTGTCCAAGTTTCCATATCTGCACCCAGAGGCTCTTCTGCCAGGTAAGAGCAAAGGCAAGAGATTGAAAACTAAGCTGGCTGAATTGCTTTACCGATGAAGCGCTCCTGGTGATGCCCGCAACCCGGGACATTTCACAGTAAGCTACGAACTAGGAAATTAAGTACATTCAGCTCAGTGTTGGGGACAGGGGGAGAAGTACACACTAATTCACACCTAATGCTCGATTATATTCAGGTGCTCTATTTAGAGATAACAGTCCCTCATCAAAGAGGGAGGGGATTTATTTTTTACAAAATCATTTCAACAGGGTGAAGTTCAGCACAGAAAAGAGGTGGGGAAAATGGAAAAATAAGTTCATAAGTTTGGTGCTTTCAACTTGTACTGAATTCATAATTTTAAAAAACCAATGTATGACATCTCATTGCATAAACTCCCTGATGATAGCAATGTTAATATATACATTCACCATGAAACAGTCCAACGGAATGGGAGCTGTTCCTCTAGTTCACCCACCCCAGCTTCACAGGTGAAAAGAACGGAAGTCACATCTGTGGGCAAGTACAGACCTCGGGCAATACAGTGCTGCTGTCAAGCAAACACAGCAGCCTTACCAATGCCCTGACCCCAGGCGCCGTGACACTGCCTGCCCACACCGCTGGCTTTGCCATCTTTCCAAACTACATCTGGTTTGTGGGGACTTGAAGATGGTCCAAAGAAGAGCACAGAAGTGCCTGGAAGAATGGAAAGAGAGGCCTCAAACAAAGATGAGAAACAAATGGAAGTCAAGCAAAGCTTTCTGTGGCTGGCGATCTTGCTGGATAACAGTTTCTCAGGTATCCTCATACGGTACACAGGCCTCTACGCGGTTAAGGAATTTGGTAACCTTCGGAACTATTTTTAAGCATATACTTCAGCAGCGTTAAGTACTAGTACACTCTTATTGTTGTACTACCATCACTACCATCCATCCACAGAACCCTTTTCATCTTGTGGAATTAAACTCTGTATCCATTAAATAACGAAGCCCCATTCCTCCTACCCCCAACCCCCGGCAACCACCCTTCTGCTCTCTGTGCCATGAGTTTGACTATTCTAGGTACCTCACCTAATGGAAAGGTACAGTATTTGCCCTTTGGTGACTGGCTTATTTCACTTAGCACAATGTCCTCAAGCTAAGGATTATAGACATACTTCAGAGAAATCGAGGATCAGGTTCCAGACCACCGCCACGAAGCGAGCCTTCATCTTGCTGCTTGTGGAGAGTCTTGTCTTCAATTTGCAAAAAAAAAATTTGCAACATCTGTGAAACGCAATGCAAGGAGCTATGCCTGTATCTTTGAGGAAGGCATTTAACAAGTATTAGCTGAGTATGCTGACCAGCTGTTTTCCATCTTCCATAAGAACAGAGAAAACAATAGAAAATTAGTTTACATGGCAAGGTTACAGAAAGCTGTTAGATGCTGCAATATAAATTCTTAAAGGAAAACCTACACCTTTATTAGCACTTACAGAAGTGCTATAAACAATGTGTTAAACACATATTAAGTTGACTTATTTTCTTATAAGAACTCTTAAAATTATGAAATTAATTCACAAGCCCTAATCAAGCTTCTGATTGTAATGGTGTGGGAACTATTAAAGAAATAGAACATATTGTCCTTTTCCTTGAAAAACACAATTTGCTCTAGGAAACATTATGTTCTTCAAGTTCTTATGGTATTTACCATGTTTACCGTAAACCAGGATGGCAAATAGCTTTTAACTCAAGTGCCAACTCTTACAAAATGTTAGACTGCCTAAAGCCCTGCGATGAATTTTGAGCCCAAAACTGGGCCCAGACCAAACACTATGATTATTTTGTTTGTCATGGTCCCGAAGGGAAAGCAAGGGTAAAAGTGTCAGAATCAGGCCATTCCTGTTGAAACTCATGAAACTTGTTATGCACTATTGATTGCCTGGCGCAGATCAATATTTGTTTCGTGTTTGTCTGTTTGTCTCTCCAGCTAAAATAGGCTTCACAGTAGGCATCAGTACGGTATCTCCTACTTCAGTGGTTGGCAAACCGAGGCTCATGAGCAACATGTGGCTCTTTGGCCCCTTGAGTGTGGCTCTTCCACAAAATACCATGGCCTGGGAAAGTCTGTTTTGAAGAAGTGGCATTAGAAGAAATTTAAGTTTAAAAAATTTGTCTCTCAAAAGAAATTTCAGTCGTTGTACTGTTGATATTTGGCTCTGTTGACTAATGAGTTTGTCAACCACTGTCTTACTTATTTAGCATTCCCATAAGACAGCGCAGTACGGGAGCTGTATAAAACCATAAGAACATGACAAGAAACCAGGAGGAGGATCCTGGGAAGGCAGCAGAGTGTGAAGCACCAGGCATATCTCCTACCTGGACAAGAACTGCATGGGCAGAACCTGGGTGAGGTGACTGCTTTGGAACTCTGGAGCCTATTGAAGGTTGGCACATGCAGGTGGTAAATTGTGGTTAATTTCAGTCCTTCCCAGCTCTTATCACAGGGGCAACTACTCACCCTATCACTACCATCACTACCATCCATCCACAGAATTCTTTCTCATCTTGCAGAATTAAACTGTGTATCCATTAAATAACAACTCCCCATTTCTTCCCCCAGCCCCAGCAACCACCATTCTGCTTTCTATGCTATGATCTTGACTACTCTAAGTACCTCACATAATGGAAGAAAGAGTGAAAGACAGAGAGAAACATCTATGTGAGAGGGACACATTGATTGGTTGCCTCCCACATGAACCCCGAACATCTGGGCCAGGGATTGAATTTGCAACTCAGGTACATGCTCTTGACCAGGAATTGAACCCAAGATTCTTTGGTGTTCAGGCCAATGCTTCAACCACTGAGCAAAACTAGCCAGGGCTGTTAATATTGATTGAGAGAGAGGAAGGGAGAGGGAGAGAAACATGGATGTGTGAGAGAAACACTGATTGTCTGCCTCCCTGACGTGCCTCTGATTGGGGCTAGAACCTGCAACCCTGCTATGGGCTCTAACTAGGAATTGAACCCACAACCTTTCAGTGCATGGGAGGATGCTCCAACCAACTGAACAACTCCATTCAGGGCTTTCTGACCACAATTTAAATGACTGTCCTCCAAAATCAGTACCTCTTCTTTCCTTACCCACAATTCTTTCTGAGCACACTTCAATAACCATGATTTATATCTGATTATCCAGCTTCCTCCCGCAGGATCCAACTGAAACCCCCACCCACTTCTATCTCAACACATCCAAAATGAAACTCAGCATCTCTTTTTCCATTGTTCTACACACACACACACACACACACACACACACACACACACACACCTATTTCCTATCTTGATGATTAGCACCTTCATCCACACAGCTGTCCAAGCCAGACTGGGGATGTGCCCGCAACCAATGTACATGCCCTTGACTGGAATCGAACCTGGGACCTTTCAGTCCGCAGGCCAACGCTCTATCCACTGAGCCAAACTGGATTCGGCCCTTTATCACTGTTAATTCTCCTGCTTGGCTATTGTTCAAGTATTTTCCCTTCTCACCATTCCCACTGTCAGTGACCTAGCTTGGTCTTTCATTATTTCTCACCTGGACAACTAGAGCTGACCTATAACTGGTGTCCTTGCCTCCGTTCTAATTCTTTTATGCCAGCATTAGAACCAAGTCCTAACCCACAAGTCTCGCCTTTCTCCCTTGCTCAGAATTCTTTAATGGCTCTTCCCGGCCTGCAGGATAAAATCTAAAAAGCTTAGAAGGGCATGTGAGGCCTTTATGATTTGTTCTGCATGACCATCCTCATCTCCAACTCTATCCCCTTCTACTTTAGTCTCCAGCAATAAGCAAGTCCTCAACATTCCCAGAACACACCACTTTCTCAACTCCTTCGTTCTTTGCATCTTGCAACTGTTGTTTTTTCTGCCTGGACCCTGGTCCCTCCCCTATTCACTTGGTATACCGCCATTATTCTTCAGATCTCAATGCCAAAATGAAGTCCTCCCAATTAGGTAAGACTCTTTAAGTGAAAAATGATAGAAATGCATCTAGACTAGCTTAACTTTAAAGGGAATTGACTGGGATAAGTAGCAAGGAAGGATTCTAGGGCACACCACAGATCCATTTTCTGCATTTTTCAAATCCATGCCCCAGCTTAGCGGCTTAACTCAAAAGGTTATTCACTTCCTTCTTCTGCTTTTGATTCAGTTAAGCTTATTAAAGAGTATTTTTTAAAGACAACAGCTATAGTAATCTAGACATGGAAATGAAGCATGGCTGTCCTATTATGCCTGTCAATAACTAGAATAATTTTATGGGTTCTTTCACTGTAACAGAAATAAGAGAAGCACATGAAATTTAAACCAATCAAAAATAACTTATGAAATAGTTTTGTGATCTCAGATTAAAAAAAAACAAACAGTAGTTAATAATGAAAAGTGTCCCTAAAGGTGACATTCTGCAATTCTCTCTGATTCAGTTTTAAATGCCTTACAGATGCTTTCCAAGCAATAAAAAAATAAAATAAAAATTGAAAAGGAAAGAGACAAACAACCTCTGCAAAATCAATCAGATGATCCACCCAGGGCAAAAAGAAGCCAAACCCAGTTGTAAAATATATGGGTAGGAAAAATAAAAAAGCATCTTCTTTTGTCCATTTTCAAAGTTACTATAAAAACACATCTTCCAAGAGCCCCCCCTTTCTTCTACATCAGAAATCTGCAAACCAGAGCCTATGGGCCAAATTCAGTCCAATGTCTGCTTTTGTAAATAAAGTTTTATTAGAATACAACCACACCTCATCCTGGGGCCTTGTCCTCAAGCTTGCAAAGGCCAGTTATAGAAAGAATTATGCTAAGTCATTTTACCAAAAATCCCTGCTCACCCTCATTATCTGATGAGATCTTCTGCTCTCTCTCATCCCTCCCAGGAATATCTGGTTACCCTGGCCTGCCTTCAGCAAGAATCCAGTTAGTTCCGTTTAGTAAGAAATTCCTCTAGCCTTGATGTTTCCTGTTAGTAATTTTCCATCCACCAATTCCAGCCCTCCCAACCACCACAATGTGCTCCTTAGCTATAAACCTCCCCTTGTCCAAGCTGTATTCAAAATGAAGCCTGGTTCTATAGTAGGCTTCTTTTCCCTTATTGTAATGGTTCCTGGATAAACTATTTTCATCTCCCTACTGTTTGGTCCTGGTTTCCTTTAAGGAAGCCAGTTATAAAAATCACATATTGCCGAAACTGGTTTGGCTCAATGGATAGAGCATCAGCTTGCAGACTGGAGGGTTGCAGGTTTGATTCCGGTCAAGGGCGTTCCCACAAGACAGCGCAGGATGGGGAGCTGTATGAAACCACAAGAACATGATAAGAAACCAGGAGGATCCGAAACCGGTTTGGCTCAGTGGATAGAACGTCGGCCTGCGGACTGAAAGGTCCCAGGTTTGATTCTGGTCATGGGCATGTGCCTTGGTTGTGGACACATCCCCAGTAGGGGGTGTGCAGGAGGTGGCTGATCGATGTCTCTCATGGATGTTTCTAACTCTCTATCCCTCTCCCTTTCTCTTTGTAAAAAATCAATAAAATATTTTTTTTTAAAAAACACACATATTGTGTGAGTCCACTGACATGTGTATATGTGTATGTATACTTACAATTCATATCCCAAATAGACAAATCTGTAGAGACAGAAAGTAGATTAGTTAATGCTGAGGCCCTAGGGAAAGAGGAAGGGAGAGGGTGTAAGGGCAGTAATGGAAAGTTTGCTGATGGATATAGAATTTTGTTGGCGGTGATGATGAAAATGTTTTTAAATTGACTGTGATGATGGGTGCAAAACTCTGTAAATATATTAAAAGCCATTGAGTGATACACTTTAAAATGGGCATATTATGAACTATGTAAATCATATATTTTTAAAGTTATTTTCAAGAGAGCATTCATTATGTTCTTTGGGTGACAGAAAAGGATAGAAATTTAAGTACTTTAGTTATGAGCAAGATTTTTAGGATTTAAAAAATATTAAAATGGAATCCAAGATGGTGGCATAGGTAAACACCTACACTGCTGCCTCGCACAACAATTTCAAAACCACAACTAAAAGACAGAACGGACATCATTCAGAACCACAGGAAAGCTGGCTGAGTGGAAATTCTACAACTAGAAGGAAAGAGAGGGGCTCACAGAGACCCAGAGGAGCTGCAAAAAGCTGAGGTACGGAGATGCGCGCGCTGAGAGAGCGGTGCCGGAGTACCTGGCTGGCTTTCTCTGGCGGAAGGGAAATGGAGACTCCCAACGGCATTGAACCCCTGATCCTACGACACTAACCCCAGATCCAGCCGAAACTCATACGGGGGAGTTTGGACTATGAAAAGGGAGAAGTGCACGGAAATTTAGGGGAGTCGCAAAAGATCAGAAGTCTGGTAAGGCCACGGCACTGCTCACAGAGGACCAACTGCTGATTGTGCTGCTGGTTTTCACGAGTGGGCGGGAGACAGACCCTCCCAACTGTGCCACTCCTAACTCCACTAAACCCTAGTTTCCAGCGAAAACCTGGGGACCCAGAATCATTTGGTCCCAGAGCGCAGGGGAGCAGGAGGGGCAGCAGTCTAGAAGTACTGCAAGAGAGCGTGTGTGCGCGAGCACAGGGACCGCTCCAGCGATTACCCAGTCACATGAGACTCAGGGGCCATGGAGGGCGGGGCCGACTGGAGGCAAGGTGGTCCCTTAAGCCCTGAGACTCTACCCATCCCAAGCTCAAGAGAGAGGCTTTTGCAGTTTTTCAAGTCTGGTATCATAAGGCTGAATCTAACACAGAAGTTCTCCAGGCATAGTGAAAATGCCGAGACAAGGGAAGGGATCACCAACAAAAACATGGAGGAAAACAAACGACTGGATATAGAGTTCAAAACCACGCTTATAAGGTTTTTCAAGAATATGCTAGAAAAATTGGATAAAGTTAGCGAGTCCCAAGAGGAGATGAAAAAGAGCCAACTAGAGATGCAAAAGATCCAACTAGAGATGGAAAAGGACCAACTAGAAATTAAACATACACTGACTGAAATAAAAAATATTATTCAGAGACCTGACAGCAGACTAGAGGAAAGCAAGAATCAAGTCAAAAATTTGAAATACAAAGAATCAGAAAACACTCAACTGGAAAAGCAAGAAGAGAAAAGAATCCAAAAATGTGAAGATAATGTAAGGAGCCTCTGGGACAGCTTCAAATGTACCAACATCAGAATTGTGGGGGTGCCAGAGGAAGAGAGAGAGAGCAAGATACTGAAAACCTATTTAAAGAAATAATGGCTGAAAACTTCCCACATCTGGTAAAAGAAATAGACTTACAAGTCCAGGAAGCACACAGAACCCCATATAAAAGGAATCCAAAGAAGACTACACCAAGACACATCATAATTAAAATACCAAGAGCAAAAGACAAAGAGAGAATATTAAAAGCAGCAAGAGAAAAACAATTCATTACCTACAAGGGAGAACCCATACGACTGTCAGCTGATTTCTCAACAGAAACGATACTGGCCAGACGGGAGTGGCAAGAAATATTCAACATGCCGAGACCTGTTTGGCTCAGTGGATAGAGCGTCGGCTTGCAGACTGAAAGGTCCCAGAGACTGAAAGGTCCCAGGTTTGATTCCGGTTGGGGGCATGTACCTTGCTTGCGGGCACATCTCCACTGTGGGGCATGCAGGAGGCGGCTGGTTGATGTCTCTCTCATCGATGTTTCTGACTTTCTATCTCTCTCCCTTTCTCTCTGTAAAAAATCAATAAAATATATTTTTTTAAAAAAGAAATATTCAGCATGATGAATAGCAAGAACCTACAACCAAGAATACTCTATCCAGCAAAGCTATCATTCAGAATTGAAGGGCAGATAAAGAGCTTCACAGATAAGAAAAAGCTAAAGGAATTCATCAACTCCAAACCAGTATTATATGAAATTCTGAAAGGTACTCTTTTAGAAGAGGAAAAAGAAAAAGGTAAAAGATAAAAAATTATGAACAAGTGAATTATCTATCAACAAGTAAATCTAAAAATTAAGGGAATTAAAGGTTTGATCAACAGGGTAAACTGGTGAATATAATAGAATCAGGAGCACAGAAAGGAAGTGGACTGATCATTCTCAGGGGGAAAGGAGTGAGGGGTGTACAGGAAGAGACTGGGCAAAAATCATACACCTATGGATGAGGTCAACGGGAGGGAGGTCGGGGTAGGGGTAGGGGTGGGAGCCAGGTGGAGGGGAGCTATGGAGGGGAAAAAAGAGAAACAAATGTAATAATCTGAATAATAAAGATTTAATTTAAAAAAAGGTATAAAAAATTAAAATAGAAAAATGTATTACAGTATTGTGGTTCCAAAAGGTACTAAGTAATACTAATGATGTATTCTATAGCGTGCAAGAGTTTACAAAACATTTTCAAATCTGTATCTGATTATGATAACTAGTACTTCTGCTTTTTGTTGTTCGTTTTTTTATTAATCCTCACTTGAGGATATTTTTCCCATTGAGTTTGTGTGTGTGTGTGTGTGTGTGTGTGTGTGTGTGTGTGTTCCCCCTCCCCCGCCTCCCACCTCCTGTGGTGTGTTTTGTTTTTTGTTTTTTGTTTTTTGGGTGTTTTTTTTGTTTTGTTGTTTTTTTGAGAGAGAGTGGAAGGGAGGAAGGGATGGGGAGGGAGAGAGAAAAAAAAAAACATCGATGTGAGAGAGACACGTCAATTGATTGCCTCCCACAAGGGCCCGACTGGGGCCAGGTATTGAACCTGTAACCCAGGTACATTCCCTTGACCAGGAATTGAATCCAAAACTGATACGCTATTCACTGGGCAACACAGGCAAGGCACACCTTTCATTTTTGAGCATGTAATATGGACTAGGCAATATGAGCGGTGTTTTGCATACATTATCTTTTACCACAGCCCTAACCCCCAAATTGGTAATGATTCTTCCTACTTTACAGATGAAGTCATACTTTACATAGAACCCAATATAAAATAAGCATTTGCTAAATGTCAGTCACCAGTTGTTGTTTACTTTTATTAGCATTTACTTTATGCTGAATTTACTCTTGGGGCCCTGAGTTTTTGTTCAGTTTCTCCTGGGATATCTTTTTCTTCTGTGCAACTTCTCTTCTGTTTTAGGAACAAGCAGCTCTTTTTCACTAAGGATCCTCTCAGTGGGGCAGGGAGACATGGGTGGGTTAATCGGCCCCTGAGCTCTGTAAGTTCTCACTGCATCTTGGGAGCTGTGTTAACCTGGATGTGTTCAATGAGCAGAGAATCCACACCTGAACCCTGAAGTTGAGCACTACTCTCTAAGCATGTGCAGCAAAAATTCAGCACTGTTTTTGGGCCACGGACCCTCTGTTTGGCCTGGGCACACCTGTTTGTATCTGGGTTGCAGGTTCAATACCTGGCCCCAGTCAGGCCAATGTGGGAGGCAACCACGATTGTAACAACAGAATAGCACATATCACTTCAGACACTTGGTGGCTTTACAGATGATTTGCATATCCTTAATGGCCTGGGCAGTTTCATCAGTATTATTAAAGTGAAAACAAAGATGTGAGCCTCTGGATTTGCATGACTTTGTGGTGTTTTCTGGATCAAGTGAAAATGGTCAATCATTTTTAGAGGTCATGTCAGGCTGCTTATGGGAAGAGTATTATTGTTATTATCATTATTTATTCTCCAAATTTAATGATTTTTTTGCCTAATTTATCCTTTCTGAAACTTTTGCAAGTTTTGGCACTTTCTTGCTAAAACTTTATCTTCCCTCAGGTTCCCTAACAGTTCCTCAGTTGACACCAAACGCATGACCCATAAAGGAAAAAAATGATAAAATTGGACTTTATCAAAATTATAAACATTTGCTCTTCAAAAGATACCTTTAAGAAAACTAAAAGGTTGAGAAAAAAATGTTTGCAAATCCTGTATCTCATAAAGGATGTATAACCAATATGATGTGTGTATATATACTTACAATCCAATAACAAAACAAACAGCCCAATTAAGAAATGGAGAGGACATATGATAGCTAAAAAGTATCTGACAGATGCTCAACATCATTTGTCATTAGGAAAATGCAAATTAAAACTACAGCGAAGTACTATTACTCACTGGAATGGCTGCAAAAGAGACAATAACGATTGTCAGCAAGCATGGGGGGTCTGCGGTTAGGAGTGCAACACGGCACAGTAGCCTTGGGAAACAGCCTAGCAGTTTCTTACAAAGTCAAGCACAAACTCTCCATATCACCCAGCGACACCACTCCTCAATGTCTACCCCAGAAAAATAAAACCCTTCATCCATAGAGGTCTTTTACACAGTGCTCATAGCAGCTTATTCAGAATAGCTCCAAACTGGAAATAATTTCAATGCCCTTAAACTGGTGAATGAATGAATGAATGAATGAATGAATGAATACAATATGGTGTACAATGGAATACTATTCAGCAATAAAAAGGAATTATTGCTATTTATACTAATAAAACATGGATAAGACTCAAAAGCACAGTGTTGAGTGAAAGAAGCCAGATGCAAAAAACTACGCATTTCATTTATGTAACTTCATTTACATAAAATTTCTAGAAAATACAAAAGTAGAGGCAAAAAGCAGATGAGTGGTTGTGTGGAGCTGGAGGCCGAAGTGAGGACTGACTGCAAAGGTGAATGAGGTCATTCTCTGAGGTGATGGAAATGTCCTGAAACTGGATTATGTTAATGGTTTCACAACTGTATAAATATACTAAATATCAATTTGTACATGTACAGAGGATGGATTTTATAGCATACAAATTATACCTCAAACTGTTAAAGAATTTTTACTATTATATGATGTGTGTGTGTGTGTGTGTGTGTGTGTGTGTGTGTGTGTGTGTGTGTGTGTGTTTTATATGGGCTTTTGAATTACTAAACTATGGAAGGACTAAAGTGACCCCAGGACTTCTCATTACCTGAAAATGATGAGAAAAGACAGGAAATTACCTGTGGTTTTATCTCAGGGGCAGGGAAGAACTAACTCTGTAGAAAATATCATCATAGTTCAGAAAAGGGAAGACATGGATGTGGAGTAGAAGCAACATTTGAAGAAATAATGACTGAGACTTTCCTAAATCAACACAAGATTCAGGAATTGCAGCCCATCCCCAAAATACGCCTTTGTAAAACTTCTGGGAACTAAAGACAAAAGGGAAATCCTCTTCAAAGCAGCCAGAGATGTAAAGTCAGCAAGTGACAAAACTATATTTTTAGGGGTGTATACTTAAGTAGAGGAGGTTTTTTGAAAGCAAGCAATCACCATTTTAAAACGTAAGGTATCTGTGCTCCGTGGAGAGGATGATGTCAGGAAGAATGACACAGGCACATTCTACTTCTTCATCTGAACGATGGTTAACTGAGTGGCCGACTAATAATTATTCATTAAGCTGCATACATGTTGTGTGTGCTTTTCTATATATATTTTCTGTTGCGCAATGAAACGAGAATGTATTAAATAGCGCCTTCTGTGTTCTATAAGTGACATGGTTTTGGGTTTTTCCTTAGAGATCTTCTGATGACCAAGAGGACTTTCTTGGGACATGCTTCCTATGTTGGTAGTTTCATTAGCATCACTGAAGTGTTGTTTTGACCTGTAGACGCTTTTTCTTTTCCTAGAACTTAAAAATATCTACTTCTTGTGGATCATGCCAATGAAGAAATTTGACCAGACAGGATTTTCAAAACTAAGAGAATAGTTGGTTAAAAAATGACTACCAAATATAATTACAGAACCAATAGAAATGCTATAGATAAGGAATAATATTTTGTGTTGAATGGGTGGGCAATTTTTATCCACTTGTACACTTAAATCTGTTCAATGTATAAGAACTTTTTTTTAAAATATCAAAACAAATTTTAAAGCATAATATATTTTTGTTGTTATTATTTGAGCCTGCATAGTTAGTCTCTTATTTTTTCTTTCTTAGGCCAACAGGAAACTGTTTTGTATGATAAACTTTCAATGGTTGTAGCATACATTATTTTATTTCTGAGTCTGACTTGGCTCCAAGCTGACTCCACTGAGGTGTGCCCAGGTCTGAGTTTGTCCAGTTCAGCTTTGGTGACAAAGTCAGACTTCCAATACTACTCAGGTTTGGTTGGGGCAAAAAGACGGGAAGCAGGAACTTAGGACATTTCAGGAGCCACTTCACAGAGTTAAGGTTGTCTTTACATAAGAACAAGGATCACTGTCTGACTCCTTGTGAAATATAATGAACAACATAACCTGATGGACAAAAATAGATCCAGAGACAGAGAAGCATCAAACCTCAGAAGGAAGGCAGGGGAGGGAAGGAGGGTGAGGTAAGAGATCAACCAAAGGACTTGTATGCATGCAGATAAGCATAACCAATGGACACAGACAGTAGGAGGGCAGGGACAAGTGCTAGCGGGGGAGGGCAGGAGTGGCTAGGGAGAGGTCAATGGGGGGGAAAGGAGACTCATGTAATACTTTAAACAATAAATAATTTAAATTTAAAAAAACAACACAAGGATCATTGAACCTGGAGAATTACGCAACTCATAGATTCCTTTTGGGAACTGAATATACCTTGAAATGTCAAGGTATAAACAACCCCGGGTTTTCCTCCTAGCCATCTGTGAAACTTCCAACTCCCATTCCATGGAGCAAGCTATTATTACTTCTACAATCTCACCCTTCCCTGGATACTGAGCGTTCCTCTCCCAGGAGGGAATATTCCCAGCGTCCCCACCAGTAGGTTAATTTTAATCTGCCTCCGTTGTGTGTATAAGGTCCTACTAAACTTCCTGAAACCTTCTCCTTCTGTGTTCTGAGAAAAGATATTTTATAGACAAAATTGGTTTGAAAAACAGTAACACACCAGACTTACTGGGAATGTGAGTCTGAAGACACCCACAGATGGTTCCAGTGGTTTCCAGGTGCAAGTTCTCAGCTCACCCTCAGCCAAGGGTGGATCACAAGTGCTGCCTGAGGATGAGCCATCCTTTACCGTACGATTATGGCCTTCTGAATTTATGTTAGAAGGATTTTTTCCCTTTTATGAAAAATGAGGCTGATAAGAGATTGTAATGTTTTGAATGCTCTTTTAAAAAATATCTTGTTCCCTTAAATATTTTTAAATATTACTAATCTGTGAAATCTAAAAGTCTGCAAAGAGATCTAAAACTCTATTTTTAACCCTATGGGTTTTTTGTTGTTGTTGTTGAATCACAGAATATTACAACCACCCAGTGCCAATTGCCAACCTCTTTAATCAACACTATTGTATTTGACATATTGAACTATCGCATTTTTCCTAAAACTTCCCTCAATGAACAGGCTGCAGTGGCAAAAAGCAAACAAACCCAAGAAGTTTTTCTCCTTTAATCAATCTTCTATTGCTTTCCTTGTTGGTATTTCTGTGTGTGTGTGTGTGTGTGTGTGTGTGTGTGTGTGTGTGTTAAGCCTCACCAGCGGATGTTTTTTCCACTGAATTTTAGAGAGAGAGTGGAAAGGAAAAAGAAAGAGAGAAACATTGGTGTGGGGGAGACATGTACATTCATTGCCTCCTTCCCATGCCTCAACCAGGGGCTGAGGATTGAATCTGCAACCCAGGTAGGTGCCCTTGACCAAGAATTGAGCCAGAGACCCTTTGGTGAGTAGGCCAACCCTCTAACCACTTAACAACACAGGCCAGGGCTCCTTGTTGGTATTTCTATTTCACCAAGTAGGAAGTTGTAAATCTGGATACTCCTAAAGACACACACACACACACACACTCTCTCTCTCTCTCTCCTATTAAATTGTGTTAAGAACACTTAACATGAAATCTACCCTCTAAACACATTTTTAAGTGTGCAACTGCTCTTTATTTGTACCCATTCTAATGGGAATGCTGTGTTCAGGTTTTAATTGCCATCTCTGTGCTAATGACTTCCCACACTTCAGATCTGAGAGCTTCCAGTCACCAGGGTTCGAATGATCTAGAAACCATCTGCACTGGGGTGGCCACACCAGCTCAGACTTTCCTTCTTCCACAAGGAACTCATTTTGTTCTCCACTCAACTAGCTTACCCTTGCAAATTTCCATTCCATCAAACACTTTACTGGAAACCAAAACCTCTTTGTTCTTTTATCCTTCCTTCTTTTTTGTCTTCTAAATCCAATCACCACTCAAGCTGTTTTAATCAGTTTTTCAAAATTTTGACACAAACTTTGGAGTTTGGAAATGCCTATGTTTGGAGTTTGGAAATGCCTACATTCCCCCCCCCCCCCTTCCTGTGTTCTGGGCATGAACCAGCATGAGCACAGACCAAAAGCCAGGCTGGGCTAAACAAGGAGTTACTTTGTTCCTGGTTGATATTGATAGAGGGGACTTATAATCTAACTAGAGGCCTGGTGCATGGGATTCGTTCACTGGTGGGGACTGGGGCCTGCAGAGATCAGCTCACTGTGGGAGTGCCACTCATCCTGGTCTGCTGAGCAGTTGTGGACCTGCCTCTGAGCAGCTGCTCCCTGGTCCAGCATCCTCCATGGAGCTGGAGCACTTGCCTCTCCAGGGAACCCGGTTGGGGTCGCCCAGAGATAATAGCACTGAGAGGTGGCAGAGTAGGCCTCAGTCCTGCAGCAGCCACAAACTTGCCTCCCAGCCTCCAGGGTCAGCTCTGCAAGCCCTGTGGCAGTGCTGTGTGGCCTGCAAGTGTCTGGAGAAGGCGGCAGGGAGCGAAGAGGAAGATCCTGGGCTGAAGACGCAGTGACCGCAGCCCAGGTTTCTGCCCGTTGGCTTGGGGTTTGCAGCAGGAGCAGCCGCTCATCCTGGTCAGCCAAGTATACTGACCACCAGGAGGCAGCTCCTGTGCTGAGCATCTGCCCCCCTGGTCAGTGCATGTCATAGCGACTGGTCGACTGGTCATTCTGGTCATTCTACTGTTTGGTCACTGGGCTTTTATTATATAGGATAGAACACCTGTATTAATCTGAAAAATAATCATATTATTTTAAATCTTAGAACACATATTACTTAGGTGAATAGGGGGGGTAAGTTTCTTATGAATGAACTAGAGGCCTGGTGCACGAAATTCATGTATGAGATGGAGGTTTTCCCTCAGCCCAGCCTGCACCCTCTCTCACAACCCAGAACTGCTGGCTCCCAACCACTCCCCTGCCAGCCTGATCGATGCCTAACTGCTCCCCTGCCAGCTCAATTGCCCCTAACTGCCCTCCCCTGCCATCCTGGTTGCCCTTAACTGTCCTCCCCTGCAGGCCTGGTTGCCCCAAACTACCCTCCTTGGCAGGCCCAGTCACCCCTAACTTCCCTTCTCTGCAGGCCTGGTCCCTCACAACTACCCTTCCCTGCTGACCTGATTGCCCACAACTGCCTTCCCCTGCTGGCCATTTTATGGTAGGCATCTTGTGTCCACATGGGGTGGCCATCTTGTGTGTTGGAGTGATGATCAATTTCCATATTACCTCTTTATTATATAGGATAGGAGTTTAAGTTTTTCTTAAAGTTTACCTTTTCAAGGCCTGTGCAAAGCGATTGGGGAGGTAACTCAGCTGTGAATCCAGCAAGCAGAACCAATAAGCTTGGTCAGGCCGACCCACCAAGAATCAAAACATCATCCCATCAACATCATCTCATGGCCTGATGACTAATTACAATAACTGACGTCTGCGGACCACCAGGCCTGAAAGTAGCTGCATTCCTCCTGCTAACGTTTTCTTCTTTATCATCTTGTCCCTTATACCTTCCTGGAAGGCAGGATTTGATGTTTGTAAGCATCCTGTCTTCTTTGTTGGCTGGCCTTCTCAATAAACACCTAATATGATTTAACCCTGCCTTCATTAGTGGACACAGCTACAGGCAGCCTGAGCCCACCTGGGGGTTTCCCGGTATCAACACGAGACAAGCACCACCAAACCAGGTGCCACTCTACCCAGGTCAGGGACAAAAGAGGCCTAGATTTAATTGCAGGTTCTGGTACTTAATATCTCTGAGAACTTTGGAGAAATGATTTTATAGACGAAATGTTTGTGTTCCCCCACCAAGTTATTTTGTTGAAGCACCAACCCCTAATAGAATAGTATTTGGAATGGGCCTTCGGGAGAGAGTGAAGGTTAGATGAGGTCATGATGAGATTAGTGTCCTGAGCCTGAAGAGACTGCACTTGTCATGTGAGCACACGGTGAGACGGTAGCTGCCTACGAGCCAAGAGACGTGGCCCCGAATGAAAGTTACCATGATC
Source organism: Lasiurus cinereus (assembly GCA_011751065.1). Classification (NCBI taxonomy): domain Eukaryota; kingdom Metazoa; phylum Chordata; class Mammalia; order Chiroptera; family Vespertilionidae; genus Lasiurus; species Lasiurus cinereus. Next base: position 9,988,019 of record JAAGEH010000208.1, read on the forward strand.
AGCACCTTGATCATGGATTTCCGAGCCTCCAGAACTGCGAGAAATAATTTCCCACTGTGTAAGCCATGCAAGCTGTGGTATTTTACTGTAGAAGCCCAAGCAGACAAAAACACATGCCTCGTCAGTGCCTTTGTAAACTGTTATCAGGAATACCTACCCTGCGGGGAAATACGAGTTCTTTATTTTCTCCATCTCCATTACCGCCAACTCACCTGAGGCCTCTGCCTGCCAACTGCTAGACAGAGACATCTAGCTGAGTTCCCTGTTTCAACTTTTTCCTATTCCAGTCTACCCTGCAAACCACAGACTGAATAACATTCAGGGATCAAATCAATTATGTCACCCCAATTCCACAGAGTTGTCAATGGTTGTCAACTATGGATAAGGTTTAAATTCCTAGACATGGCATTAAAGTTTTTCAGAGTTCTTTTAATACTGCCCATTCAAATTACCTTTCAAAAAGCAAGCAAACAAAAAGCCCCTCTCCACTTCTCCGATGCCTCTCAAACCTGGGCATCTGATGCTTCCCTCCGCTGGAAGGTACTTAACCTCTGCTCTGTTCATCTGGATCTACTCGTCAAGTTTGCTGTCCTTCAGTAGGTCTTCTCCAGCTAATCCCAGGACTCTGGTTTCCAAGCTTCTACCCCTCGTTTTGATACATAATTATATGCTAATGCCCCCAGCTTAGCTGCTCCTGCAAGGAAGTATTATTATTTCAACTAAGAGATAGTCTTCTGGGGAGCAAAACCCATGTCTTACTTGACTTCTCTATAACCTTGACCACCCAGCCCAATACAAACAGTCAATTCTCAGGAAATACTGTTGAACGAACTTGATATAGATACAATTTACAGGGGATTTTTTGGTTTGTTTTTTAATTACAAAATGTTTCAAATACTATATAGCAAACTCCAGGAAATAATAATAAATACTCTGATTTTACTTTCAAACTGTTAATATATGTCATGTTGACTTACAAATTTTTTAAGGAAATAAAACTTTGCAAGTGCTATTGAAGTTACTCCCTGCTCCCACTTCCTATCCTCTTGCCCTAGAGGTATTCATTTATATGTGTCCTCACCATCCATGTTTTAATACTTCAACTACTCATATCTGTGGCCTTAAATGCTAGTTTTTGTGTTTTTTAAATTTATATAAATGTTCATACCATATTTATCCATCTACAAATTGATTTTTTTCAATTCATAATTAGATTTTGAGAGCTATTCTCACTGATAATTCAAAATCTAGTTTAGCCATCTAATGTTCCACAATGCTCCATTGTGTGACTGTACCACAATGTAGTGATTTATTCCCATAGTAATGAACATTTAAGTTGTTCCTGATTATTTGCTGTCGTAGGCAATACTGCTATGAAAATTACCCAGAGTGTGAGGCAGACTAAGCAACTAACACCACACATAAAGTCTTTAATTCTTCAACAATGGTTCACATGTGTTTTCTAATTTTTGTAAACTTTCAAATATTCTAATTAGGCCTAAGCTGATTCTCAATATTCCACAGCTGACACGGCATCATGACTAGGATCAGATCTCCCGGTCTCAGTGTAGTTACCTCTTCTTAAAGTCCATCAACCTCTAAATATTAGTAATTACTGTATCTTTCACTCAATTTATCACAGCCAATATCTACCAGCAATGTGAAAATGAGTACACTATGTCTGGGTAAACATTTCTAGACCCAGCCCAAAGTTTTTTAACGTCTGATTTATTAAACTCAGTAATGCCAGGCACTGTTCTAAGCACTGAGAAGGAAAGAGTGTGCTGGAAGCAAATTCCAGTAGTTAGCATAATAAATGCTAGAAATTCATCAAAAGGTTGATGGACAGCTTCAGCAGGGCTGAAACTTTGCATTATTATTGCCTGCTGCCAGACAGCTCAGGGCAATTCCCTCAAACTGATGGTTCTTTTTTGTTTACCAAGCCTTAGCTTTGATATGTATATCTTTTTTGCTAGAGGACAAAATATGCAGAGATTCGAAGAACTTAGTCACTAGAACTAAATGCCTTCTAACTTCATATTTCTTGTGTAGTCTTTTAAATCATTTATACACAGCCCCTTTTTCATATTCCTGCACCCTTCCAGATGCTGAGTAAGACCCTGGCGACAGTGAAGCAGAACCTGCTCCCATGGAGCTTGCTTCTGATGGAAAAAGACAGAGGGCGGCAGGAATGAACACATAAGTGATATAAGACATATCAGATAGTGCTAAAAGCTATAATAAAGTTATAATTAGAAAGGTGATCATAAGTGTCCTCATCACAAAAACAAATGGTAATTCTGTGACATATTGAAGGTGGTTGATAACACTAGGTGGTACTCAATCTAGTATATGAGCATTAAATCTACATGCTGTACACCTTAAACTCATATATTTTACACAATGTTATATACCAACTAGAGGTTGGTGCACAAAATTCATGCACTGGGGGTGGGAGCAGAATCCCCTAGGGGATGTCTGACTTACTGCTTAGGCCTGCTACCTGGAGCCGCCCAGCTGTGGCTGAGTGAGCTCCCCCTGTGGGAATGCACTGACCACCAGGGGACAGCTCCTGCATTGAGCGTCTGCCCTCTGGTGATCAGTGCGCATCATAGCGACAGGTCATTCTGCTGTTAGGGTCAATTTGCATATTACCCTTTTATTATATGGGATTGTCTCAATACAACTGGACAAATACATTAGTGAATTAAATCTTGTAAAATAAGTTAACTTTTTAAAGAAAAAGGGGAGAGTGGCTAGAACACAGTGCACCACAGCACTCTTCACAGTGATGGGGCCATTCTCCAGCTGGAGTCAGCCGGCCACGAGCCATACTCCAGATGTGGCAATCCCATTGAGGAACTACAATTTTAATTGTATTTAATTCTAATTCATATAAACTTAAATGTAAATAGCTGCATGTGGCCACTATGTTGAACAGGACAGTCTGCCCAGCATCACAATACTCATAAGTTGCAGAAGTGAAGTTTGCACCCAGGAAGCCTGATATAGAGTTTATATTCATGATCACTATCCCAGCTCACCTCTATTCTCTGAAAGGAGAAATTCTAAGAGGCTATGCTTATTTGTTCATTTGGTAACAGAGCCTATTTTTAAACTGGTGGGAATTAGTCTGTGGAAAGTGAAAACTTGAAGATGTAGAAGAGAGAGAATGCAGAAGGAGACACCTTGGAAACACGAGGGGATCAAATCCGAACACCAGGAAGGTGGTAGCCTTTGATAGTTTCATTCTTGGTAACAACAGAGAGGGCAGACACGTGCCTGGCAAGGCATGGAGATTTGGAGATGGGGAATAAAGGAATTTCTGCTCCTTGCTCTGACCTTTTCAATGAAGTGCAAGGTGAGACTATCAGCTAAGAGGGGAAAATAGGAGGGAAAGGACTAGAAGCTTGAGAAGAGAGGGAAAAGTATGAGAGAGGTAATTTTGGAGAACTAAGTGTGGTAGATGTTAGACAGTTTTGAGGGCCTATTTGAGATTTGTAGTCATGATTTTTTAAATGAAACCACTCAGTATGTTTTTCTCTGGCAATTTTAGCCAGTTGGGTACAGGCACAGAGAAAGCAATTATGTGGTAGAAGTATAAAAATGAGAGAGAGGGACAACAGAGTTAAGATTATTTGCCAGGAAGTGATTATACATGGAATCCAAGTTGGGTGAGGAAGGAAGTGAGGACATGAGAGTGGGTGATAGCAAAAATGTAGGAAAGTCTGAAATTCCAATCAAAATATGAATAAGGGATTGTTTGTTTTGCTTTGTTTCATTTTTATGGAACCTGACAGGCTGATTCTAATATTTGTATGCAAACACAAAGGGTCAAGAAGATTGGGTCAGGGTGGTCATGAAGAAGCCGGCTGGCAGACTTGCCATAGCAGATCAGGATTTGTTTTCAAGACATAGTCATTGAAGTATATGGTGTTGGTCACAGAAACCCATGCAGTGTTGGTCACAGAGAGCTAAGTGAGCAGAGAGCTCAGGAAGAGCTCAGGCGTATACAGAAACTAGGAAGCAGAGCTGATATTGCAGATGGGGTGGAAAGGACATGCAGTAAGTGAGGCTGGTAAAATAGATGATCCATATTAAACAAGTGAAAATCGATCTTCAACTCACACCCTACATATGCATTAATAACTTCAATAGGGAAACCAAAACTATAAAACTTTTCCAAGAAAATGAAGAATACAGTTATGATCTCAGAGTAACCAGTTAACTGCCACAATACTTTGAATTTAATTTAAAAAGGTCCACCACTTGCATCTTATAGATGCTTATGGCAGTTAACTGGGTAAAAAAAGAATTTCTTTAAAAACAAGAAGCACAACCATAAAAGAAGGAACTGATATACTAATACATTAAAATTACTAACTTCGGTTCAAACAACATGAGTATAAAGAAAGTTAAAAGATAATTCACAAGCAAGGAAAGGGTCTTTTCAACACATATCACCTAAAAAGAAGACTGCATGTCACATAGTTTTGCTTATACTACATGTAAAAGCCAAAAAGAGGTCTTTGGAGCCCAAAACTTATATGAGGATACAGGCTGAGAAAAACATGAGACGTTCCTTTTAGAAAAGGATGCATCCTTCCCAGGGAGCAGGCCGGGGCCTGTTTAAAGGAGCAGGTGACATGTGCTTCAGCTGGATTTCATATTTAGACCAGGGACTACTGGGTGTCAACCGCCCCTCCTTTGTACAAGATTGTGAACTGCAGGTACCCCATCCCTGTATCACTATAGTATCTTCGTTTTGCAGAGGGCAGATACACTTGCCTCTTTAACTCAAGGTCTTCACTTTTAACAGAAATCATACTCAGGTGTGGTATCCAAAGAATTGTGCCTGTACCTGATTAGATGACAAGATCCTGGAATCTGACCCTGCTGAAATATAAGGAAGCTTTGGACACTTCGGGAGAGAATGAATGCACTTCTGCATGGAGGAGGGATGTGAACTGTGGCAAGAGGGCAGACAGTGGAAGAAAGTCACCAATGGCACCATCAACTACTTCCCTTTTGCACAGACATTGCCATTCCTCAAATCCAACGTTGGTGTCCAATTCCCCTCCCTGGAATCTGGGCGGCCTTTGATGACTTGAGCACCAGAACACGTGAAAATGAAGTTCCAGACCACCCACGGGTAGGTCATAAAAAGCCTGGCAGCTTCTGCCTTGGAACATGTGTGCTGGGCACATTTTCTCTTGGAGTCCTGACCATGAGGTGAGAAGTCCAGACCACTCTTCGGTAAAACAGGTGTGGGGAGGGAGCACCGAGGTGCCAGACATTGAATGACTTCTCAGCCCAGGCAAGCCTTCAGGTGACTCCAGGGCCAGCCACTGTCTGACACAACTGCCTGAGAGATCCCCAGGAGAACTGCCAGCTGAGCACAGACACAGCCCTTTAGGACTTTGGTTACAGAGTGATAACCAGACCCCATGGTTTTGAGTGCCCTTGCCGTCCTCTTCACTTCGTTCTAATTTTCTTTATCAAGGGCAGTGGTCGGCAAACCGCCCAGCTCACGAGCCACATGCAGCTCTTTGGCCCCTTGAATGTGGCTCTTCCACAAAATACCATGGCGTGGGCGAGTCTATTTTGAAGAAGTGGCCTTAGAAGAAGTTAAAGTTTAAAAAATTTAGCTCTCAGCCCTAGCCAGCTCGGCTCAGTGGATAGAGCGTCAGCCTGCGGACTGAAGGGTCCCAGGTTTGATTCCGGCCAAGGGCACATGCCTCGGTTGCTGGCTCCATCCCCAGTGGGGAGGCGTGCAGGAGGCAGCCAATCAATGATTCTCTCTCATCATTGATGTTTTTATCTCTCCTTCTCCCTTCCTCTCTGAAATCAATAAAGAAATATATTTTTAAAAATTTGGCTTTCAAAAGAAATTTCAATCATTGTACTGTTGGTATTTGGCTCTGTTGACTAAATGAGTTTGCCGACCACTGATCTAGGTTAAGGATGTTATAGAAATACTCGTCTTTATAATTCTGCCTGCTTTCCAAAGAGGGTGAATCCTGTTACTCCGGACAATTCCTTCTTTTTTTTTTTTTTTAATATATTTTATTGATTTTTTTACAGAGAGGAAGGGAGAGAGATAGAAAGTCAGAAACATCGATGAGAGAGAGACATCGATCAGCCGCCTCCTGCACGCCCCACAGTGGAGATGTGCCCGCAACTAAGGTACATGCCCCCAACCAGAATCGAACCTGGGACCTTTCAGTCTGAAAGCCAACGCTCTATCCACTGAGCCAAACCGGTCTCGGCGGGACAGTTCCTTCTTGATGGATTTGGATAGATAAGCTTGTAAGTAGGAACTGGATGAAGGTGGAAAGTAGGTTCAAGTTGAATTGCTCTGCTTTTTAAAGGAATACAAAGTGCTTGGGAAACTGAGGGGAGATGGGAAACCAGAGCCAGAAATGCTGGGCAAAGAATCAGAAAACCGTGAAGAGAAAGAATTGTCAGTGGCATCACAGAGACAACAAAACTCTGGAAAGTCTGATGGGAGCAGTAAGATGTTAACTTTGGAAGATATAGTATAAAACCTCTCCCCTGTCATAAAATCTTCAGTAAAATATACACTGGGTGGTGTGAGTAGGTTCTTTAGCAAAATTTCATAAGGTGATACTTTATCACACAAGCATGATGAAATGGAAGAATGGTGGGCAGCCAATATACCAGTTACATTTTTAGAAAAATTGCCTAAAACAGGTACTCAGTCCTGTAACCTAGTATTAAAGAACTCCCCTAAAACTAAAATTGACCATTAATAAGAATTTTGCACCCTCACTAGTGTTTCTCAATGGTTAGAGTGTCGGCCAGTGCATCAAAGGGTCTCTGATTCAATTCCTGGTCAACGTTTGCTCTCCGCCCCCTAGTTAGAGCCCATGTGCAAGGCGACCAGTTGATGGGTCTCTCTCACATTGATATTCCCCCCCTCCTCTCTCTCTCCTTTTCTTTCTCTCCCTTCCTCCATCTATTCTTTCCCCTCCCTCTGCAAAGTGATAGGAAAAAAAAATCACTTCTGGCAAAGATTAACAAAGCAATAAAAAAAGAATTTTAGGTGAAGTGGTACAATAGTTTTGACTCATTATTCTTATCCAGTCTAGCGTATTTCTCCCCATGTTATTTCAGAGAACATCACAGGAAATAGTTACACATCTTGATGAAATCCAGATGCTACATATGAATGCTACTCCCCTTAACTGCCAGTTTAACATCTCTGTCAATAAAAAAAAAAATAGAGTAATTAGATTCATCATACACCATATGTTCTTATAATTATGCAACTTCTGTATGTGTTCAAAACCCCCATCCTTTTAATTAATCATTCTACAATCTTGACAAGAATTGATATTAAGTCCACTGCCTTTTAAGAAAGGGTCCAGCCAAAACCAGTTTGGCTCAGTGGATAAAGCTTTGGCCTGCAGACTGAAAGGTCCCAGGTTCGATTCCAGACAAGGGCATGTATCTTGGTTGTGGCACACCCTCAGTAGGGGACGTGCAGGAGGTGGCTGATCGATGTCTCTCTCTCATCAATGTTCCTCACTGTAAAAAATCAATAAAGTATACTAAAAGAAAGAAAGAAAGTGTCCATTACTGCTGAAAACTGGAGTGCTTATTAATCCAGCTGTGTTTGGGAAAGAATGTTTGCAAATCAGGTGCTCCTGGACCATCTCTGATGACTCTGGTGCATCCCTGGGTATTATACCACAGGCCACATGTACAGATATGTGGCCTGAGATTGCACCTGAGAGGTGTTGCCTCCCGCCCACTTATTGGTGACCTCTAAGGATCCCAGATTCTGGTTCTTTCTTTGGGAAACATGTAACAGTAAAGTCTCTAATGAGTGGTTTGACACCTTTAATGTCAAAGGCTAGCTACCCACTAGTAGCTCATCCCTGCTAGGTTTTGATAAAATCATAGTGGTTAATCAGCATTTTGTTTAAGAACAGAAAAGAGAAAAGCTGATGTGACAGAGACCGCAGTCTGTCACTAGAGTAGTGGAACACAAGTTCAAATATGCGTTGTAGGAAAAAGGATGCTGACCAAAGCTGCTGGCCAAAGGAAAGGAAATCTGATTCTCCAATAAAGCTGGAAAAGCGGAATTGGGGCAACTATATTTCCTCATGTAAGAATAGATGTTTGGACATGATGACAGGTTTAGAAATTCAAATGAAAAGCAAATAGAGAAGTAAAATAAAAAAGGCTGGCATTAGGCTAGGAATGTCCTTGGAACTTCCTTCCTGTCAATACCAGAGCCTGTTGATCCTTTTCCTTACATCTCTTATTACTTTTTGAAGATAAACTATCTCAAACAGTCTGGCTCTGTGAGTGGTAAAGTGAATAAACATGCCTTTCAGCTTTAACAAAGGTATAGAGACTGTGGGAAGGGAATTGCCACTTTGAAAACGCATATAACCCCATCTGTAGGAAACAATGTGCTCTAAGTGGGTTGCTCTGTAACCCTGGAAGGACTACATTGGTTCCAGGTGCTAGTGTGAACCTTTATGAGAGAAAATGTGTCAGATAACACAGGATGGCTCACCTATGTCTATTCCCAGCTCCCCTTACTCCTCACCTACCTCATCTACAGAGGAGGGTGTTTAAGTCAAGTAACCTCTTTTCAATTCTCCCTTGCAGCAAATGCATGTATGCACGCCTGCATGTCAAAAGCTAAGAACTGTGTTGAAAGCCACCCATTGCCTTCACTAGCAGAAAGGTGTGGACAAGGAACCCAGAAGGCTGGAGACCTTGAGCTCTGAAAGATCAGAGCTAAGCACCCACTGTTTAGTTGAGACAATGGTAGCTGAAGCAACTTCCATCTTTTAGTCTTATGTAAATCCTGGCTGATGGGCTATCGTGGAGCAATTACTGGAATTGCCTGCCTAAGAGCTATGGGTGGATCCCCAAATCTGAATAAAAGGGATCGCTAAGCTAGAGCAAAGTGGAATCTTTCCTCTTGAGCTGGGCTTCTGCCAGGTCACCAGTATTTCCAAATTAATATTTTCCTAGTCTCTTTCATTTATATGTGGCCTCCTTCAGAACCTGAACCCTGAACCCTACGTGGGACGTGGGGAGGGGGGGGGGAAGAGACACTCGCAACTGGCAGCCAACGTGGGTATTCACAACTGGCACCCAATGTGGGGCTTCTGAGGGGATGATATTTCGCTCAGAGCGAAGAAAGTAAGATTTCACCGAAAAGGTGGGGAAGAATTCACCTTATAAGTGAGGGGAATTTACCAAACACAAAGTCCACTATCAGCTGCAGAAGTCTCGATCTGTAAGTAGGGTGGGAATGTCTTTTTCAGTCAGGCTAATGGGACAGAATTAGGTTATAAAGTAAACTTTATTATAGACTTTTGGTTTGCATGCTTAAGGAATGTGGTTTCTTGTTCAAATTAAAATCTTAATTTGTATTTGGAATCTAAAATCTGTAATAAATGAAACCCTGCTGCAGACACTTCCTCTGGTGTGGATAAATTCAAAGGTGGCAAGAGTGGGCAGGGCTATTTGCTCTCTCACAATGAAATTACTTGAAGTTTTGTTTAAAAATTATAGAAGAACTCCCTGAAAATGCAAAATTGGGCAAAAGTCAACTTAGGTGCTAGTAATTACTTTGGAAGGCGAAAAGGGGAAAAAATTTAAGATCTGTCTTTATCTATGAAGCATGAAAAGAAATAATGGCTAGATCTGATACTGACTCGTTCCCTCAAAGCAAGCAGGAAGTGGATCAAGGGAGACACATGGAAATCCAATATGGAAGCCCACTCTCCCAGTATGCTAATTTAAAGTCTCCTTTCTTGCCACAAAAAAGTTTTAAAAATTTCGAAATGTGTCTGGGATTTCTGTGTCCATAAAGAGAGAAAGCTAGCTTACAGACAAAATGTGTGCACAGTCCGATTTTGGGTTTTAATAAAGTCTTGAACTAAGCTTAACTCTCTTTACAGATGGTGTAGAAAAACCCAAGACTGGTTTTTTCCTAAGAAAAATGGCAGATTTGACCAAAAGGAAAGAATTCAGGCTAGGTTCCAGCAGTGAGACTGGCATTTCCATAATAAAAAATAGTTTTTAAAATGCTAATGAAGCATGTTAAAACAACTTTACGGCATTCAAGAAAATTAGTAAATTGTCTCTGTTACAAGAAATTTGCCAAAGAAAATGCTTTAAAATAATTATAATTAACTCTAGAATCTCAAAGAAATTGTTGAAATAGTGTATTAATTTGAAAGATCAAGTAGCCCAGGTAAAGGCAGGCTACTCCCTTTGTTAATGAAGGAAGGGTGATCACCCTTCCCCCAGCAGAGGTAAATCAGCTTCCCGCCAGTAGCCATTCTTTAAGGACAATTTTGCATTTGAATACCTGCAGGCTTGTACTCAATTTCCCCAGGCAGAAAAAACATAGTCGGTTTTAAGTTAATTATTGTATTTTTGAAATTTATTCTTAAAAATATAAGGTTATACTAATCTAGAACTGCTAAAGATTTGACTTGCCAGCTCTAAAAGTTTAAAGTTCAAATTAAATTAGGAGAAATTGTATAATTGTAGTAACTAAATGCCTAAAGTACAGAAATTTATTTTTGAGAAAATAAAATGTTGTACTTTCTCTGATAAGTAGGAATTCAAAATATGTTGTTCATTGGTCTAATTAAATAAGAGGATTAATTCCGTGATCCCAACCAAAATTTTTAATGCAAAGACCATTTTAAATTTAATTGATATCTTAAGATAATAAAAAGTAATATAATCTTTAAGTAATATATGGATATATATTTGATTGTTTTTCCAAGTTAAAAAAAGTAAAGGCTTTAACCAAGAGATGATTCTTAGAGAGCTCCAAGGGCCCAAAGTAATTCAAGGAATTTGTACTCTCTTCTTAAAGGAAATATTTTTAATTTAACCTATCTAATATACTTGAAATTGTATAGAAAGCTTTATCAAATAAAATTAATAACTATATTTTACTTATAAATGTTATGAAGGTTTGGGCCTCTATAAAGGGCAAAATGAAGTAGCTAGATATTTCTTAAAATCCAACAGCAAAGTTTTAAGACAGGATTAAAAAGCCCATAGCCACCTGCATTCTGAATTAGGCTAGAGGTGGGGCAGCATTTTATGCCTTGTGAGTCAGATGTAAAAGTTCACTAAGTTTGCTTTGCTTTTAATTAAAGATACTTACTTAATTACTTAAATAAATTAGCTTTTTGAATTATAATAAAGGTTTCATATAAATTAAGCCAATATTTTTAAAAACAATTAAATACTAATAAAGCCACCAGAAACAGCTAGTGAGATTTCTGTTTGTCTGCAATATAATTTTGACTGTCTATCTTTTTGGGAACAGTTTAGACAGCCACCATGTTGGCCATATGTCTTGCCGACCCCCTGAGGGCCACCATCTTAAAACAGCAAAGGCCAATCCCCTCCCTTTGAATAAGCCAATGTCTTCATAAGCAATTTGATTAAGTCTTCTAAAAAAGTTACTGAGACCTCCCAAGATCCCTCCGTTTATGCAAATAAGCTTAAGGGGGGGGAGGTGGTACTCTTTAAAAATAAAATTTTAGCTTAATAAAACGGAGAAATTTTAAAATTTTGAAATCTCTTCCACTAATATTTACAGGATGAAGTTTGTTGTTAAAATATTAAATCTGACAGTAAAATAGTAGTCAGGTTTACTGTAATGAAATTTCTTGTGATATGGCTATTCAGATGCATGATTTGTTTCCAAGCAACAGTCCTGTAGGTTGCTTGTTGTAAAGAAAGACAAAGAGTTCTAAATGAAGTTCTCTGTATCCTAAAAGTCATTTTGGAAGGAAATAGAGAGGTTTCCTTCAACACCTGAAGAACTATAATTAAAAGCCAGTATATTTGGGTGAAACCTCAGCCTGCAAACCGAAGGGTCCCAGGTTTGATTCTGGTCAAGGGCACGGACCTTGGTTGGGGGCACATCCCCAGTAGGGGGCGTGCAGGAGGTAGCTGATGGATGTCTCTCTCCTTGATGTTTCTAACTCTTATCTATCTCCCTTCCTCTCTATAAAAAAATCAATAAAATATATATATTTTTAAAAAGTCAGTATATTTGGCCTCTTAAGCGAAAGTAAGAAATTTGTGTTTTTGCCTCCCTGACAAAGTTTATGTAAAGTTACTCAAAGACTAATTAAAGAAGTTTAATTAATGTCATTTATTGTCTATAACCTAGGACAAGGAAAAGTTAAAAAAATAAACCTTATTTCAGATTGATTTAAATTGCCTAATTGAAATAAGTGAATACTCATAAAAGTTTAATTGCACTGGACAAAAAAAACTATTCCTGAAATATTAACTAAAAACTTTATTGATGGTTCATCTCATAGTAAAATTGCTTAACATGCTATAAAAGTTATCAAGACTGCATTATAAAATTTTCAAAAGCCTCCTAATATTTAAATCAAAAAAGGGGAGGAATAGTAGAATAATACCCTGTAAAAAATAATACCCTGTAAGTAAATTACATCAAGAAAATTTGAAAATTAATTTTCACTTGTAATACTGATAGCAAGACACCCATGAAAAATCACATGGTGTCAAAATAAGACAAAGGAAAATTGTTTGGGCAAAAATGAAAAAGGATCCCAAGTCAAATTAATAGAAAAGATTCCTTTATTAACCTTTGGTTGAGAATGTGTTTGTATATTTCCAGAAAACTCCTCCAAGACCATGGGGATTCCTGCAACAATGGATCCCAGGGAGAAACTGACCAGACTGCTCCAGCCATAAAGACAAGAGGAGAAACAGCCCAGAGATGGAAGATGGTGAAGATGCCTTGCCATGCTAGCAGTCAGCAGCTGTGCGTCGCTGCAGGTTGCCCAGGATCAAACCCGAGAGGGTTGGACCTGCATTGCCACCATTTGCCCACTATTCAGAAATAGCATATCATTGCTGACATGTACACATAAGGAACTGTTGGACATTGAAATTGGGACTAAAAGAACTGTTGGCCCAGAAAGAAACTTACTACAGACTGATTCATTTGTCTCTCAACATAACCATTATTGCTTGTCTCATTTTTGTTCTTATATGTTTATTTCTAATCTGCAGATGTGAAATTTTTTAAGGAAAAGAAATAAGGGAGATGTTGGAAGCCACCCATTATCTACACTAGCAGAGAAGTGTGGACAAGGAACCCAGAAGGCTGGAGACCTTGAGCTCTGAAAGATCAGAGCTAAGAACCCACTGTTTAGTTGAGACAATGGTAGCTGAAGCAACTTCCATCTTTTAGTCTTATGTAAATCCTGGCTGATGGGCTATCATGGAGCAATTATGGAATTGCCTGCCTAAGAGCTATGAGTGGATCCCAAACCTGAATAAAAGGGATCACTAGGCCAGAGCAAAGCAGAATCCTTCCTCTTGAGCTGGGCTCCCACCTGGCCCCCAATATTTCCAAATTAGTATTTTCTAGTCTCTTTCATTTATGTGTGGCCTCCTCCAGAATCCGAATCCTGAACCTGATCTCTGAACCCCATGCAAGATGTAGGGGGGGTAGAAGGGGGGCAGACACACAACTGGCAGCCCAAGGTAGGTATTTGCTGAACTGAAACATTCTTCAATTTTAAGTTGTTGGACAAAGTACAACAGAGGAAATAAATTCTTATCCACTCTGTAATGCATTCAACAAGCACTCATTAAACTCTTTTAAAAACATTACTACACGGCCAGGCCAGTGTGGTTCAGTGATTGAGCATCGACCTATGAACCAGGAGGTCACAGATCAATTCCCAGTCAGTGCACATGCCTGGGTTGCAGGCTCACCCCCCAGTAAAGAGCATGCAGGAGGCAACCGATCAATTATTCTGTCTCATTACTGATGTTTCTATCGCTCTCTCTCTCTCTCTTTCCCCTTCCTCTCTGAAATAAAAAATAAAAATAAAAAACATTATTACATAGTAAATAGTGAAGCTTGAATGATGAGCAAAAGTCCCAGCCCCAAGAAACTCATAGTTTATTCTGAAAAACAGAGTTGTGACCATTAGCTTAAAGGCAGAAAGAGAGGACTCTGCTGGGGAGGAGGAAAGAAAGTTCCACAAAAGTAAGCTGACTCAAGTACATCAGCTCAACAAGAGAGGTGTGGCTGCTGGAAACACCATGGCCAAGCTGAATTTGCTCAAGGAGTAAAATAATTTTTAGTTTTTTCTACTTACTGATTTTCACAAACTGAACTAATAGCTCACAGTAGTTCATCCCTGGATCATTCATGTTCTGCATTATTGCTGCAGGTTACTCTTATCTAAAGAAACTGTATTTGTCTCTTTTACCAGAAACAATGTGGTTTGGCCTTCATATATTAAGAACCTTTGGGATAGTTGACATTGGCCTCAGGTTGCTCTGCTTGGATGCAGTAAAAGTCATTGACCAAAAAAAAAAAAAAAAATCATCGGCTAATGAAGAAAAAATATAGAAATGTTCTATCATCCCTTTTCATTCCATTGGCTCTGAAAATGTCTATAACCAGCCTGGAGCTATGTTTAGACAATCCTAATACATTCTATACAGAAAAACTGGAATTCCAATAGATCAAAATAACATTTTCCTATAATGGAAATAAAATGCAAGCAGGCTAAGAACCCAACAGTTTAGTTTAGTAAATTATGGTGCATCAATATAACAAAATTATTCAGACTCTAAAAATGACAATTAAGATAATTGTGTGTGGTATGTGGAAAAAGAAAATGAAATATAATTTATACATATAATTGCAGTAAAATGCATCTGCTTGTCAAATATTACTTGGAAATAACATGAAAAAATTTAAATCAGTCACTGTAGTGGGGAAATTTCTGGCATGTTTTTTTCCCAAAATTTTCTTTAATGCTACTGATGGGTCATCTTTTAATTTTTACTTTCAGTCTGTGTGTGTGTGTGTATGTGTGTGTGTGTGTGTGTGTGTGTGTGTGTGTGTGTATGTCTATCTGAAGTGGGTCTCTTATAGACAGCATATGTATAGTTCTTGTTTTTTATCCATTCAGCTACCCTGTCATTTGATTAGAGAATTTAAGCCATTTACATTTAAAATTTCTATTGATAGGTAAATAATTATTGCCCTTTTATGATTTTATGTTATTTTTTTTCTTCTTAAAGAAGTCCCTTTAACTTATAATACTGCTTTGGTGGTGATTAACTCTTTCAGTTTTTTTCTTGTTTGGAAAGTTCTTTACCTCTCCTTCAATCCTATATAATGAAGAGGTAATATGCAAATTGAGCATCACTCCAACACACAAGATGGCCACCCCCATATGGAGACAAGATAGTCACCACAAGGTGGCCAGCAGGGGAGGGCAGGTGGGAGGGACAAGGCCTGCAAGGGAAGCAGTTGGGGCCAATCAGGCCTGCTGGAGACAGCAGTTAGGCATGACCAGGCCAGCAGAAGAGGGCAGTTGGGAGCGACCAGGCCTACAGGGAGGACAGTTTTGGGGGGGCATCTAGGCCTGTAGGGTAGGGCAGTTGTGGGGGACCAGTCCCACAGGAGAAGGCAGTGGGGGGGACCAGACCTGCAGGGGAGGGCAATTAGGGGCAACCAGACTGGCAAGGGAGGGCAGTCAGAAGTGACTGGGAAAGCAGGGGTGGGCAGTTGGGAAAGCAGGCCTGCAGGGGAGGACAGGACAGTTAGGGGTGACCAGGCCAGCAGGGGAGGGCAGTTAAGAGCAATTGGGCCAGCAAGGGAGGGCAGCTAGCGGGGACAAGACCTGTAGGGAAGGGCGGTTAGGGGCAACCAAGCTGGCAGGGGAGGGTAGTTAGGGATGACCAGGCTGGCAAGGGAGGGAAGTTAGGGGCAACTGGGCCAGTAGGGGAGCAGTTAGATGTTGATCAGGCTGGCAGGGGAGTGGTTAGGGGATGATTAGTCTGGCAGGCAGAAGCAGTTAGGGGCAATAAGACAGGCAGACAGGCGAGCAGTTGGGAGCCAGCAGTCCTGGACTGTGAAAGAGATCCCAGATTGGAGAGGGTGCAGGCTGGGCTGAGAGACACCCTCCACCCCATGCATGAATTTTATGAACTGGGCCTCTAGTTTTAAATAACAGCCTTGCTGGGTAGGGTGGTCTTGGTTTTAGGTTTTTGATTTTCATCACTTTGAATATTTTCTGCCATTTTTTTCTGGCCTACAATTTTTCTGTTGAGAAATGAGCTGACAGTTGTATAGGAGCTCCCTTGTTGATAATTGCTTTTCTCTTGCTGCTTTTTAAAATGTTTTCTTTGCTTTAACCTTGGCATTTTATTTTTTATTTTATTTTTATTAAATCTTTATTGTTCAGATTATTACAATTGTTCCTCTTTTTTCCCCCCATAGCTCCCCTCAACCCAGTTCCCACCCCACCCCAAGCCCTTACCACCACCCCCTCCGCACTGTCCTCATCCATAGGTGTATGGTTTTTGTCCAGTCTCTTCCCACCACCACCCTGCCCCACATCCCTTTCAGCCTAAGGATTGTCAGTTCACTCCCTTTCTATGCCCCTGATTCTAATAAATTCACCAGTTTATTCAGATTTTTAATTCACTTGATTTTTAGATTCACTTGTTGATAGATATGTATTTGTTGTTTATAATTTCTAACTTTACCTTTTTCTTCTTCTTCCTCTTCTTAAAGAATACCTTTCAGCATTTCATATAATACTGGTTTGGTGTTGATGAACTCCTTTAGCTTTTTCTTATCTGTGAAGCTTTTTATCTGACCTTCAATTCTGAATGATAGCTTTTCTGGGTAGAGTAATCTTAGTTGTAGGTTCTTACTATTCATCATTTTGAATATTTCTTGCCGCTCCCTTCTGGCCTGTATGGTTTCTGTTGAGAAATCAGCTGACAATCATATTTGTGCTCCCTTGTAGGTAATTAACTGTTTTTCTCTTGCTGCTCTTAATATTCTCTCTTTGTCTTTTGCTCTTATTAATTATGATGTGTCTTGGTGTGGTCTTCTTTGGATTCCTTTTGCTTGGGGTTCTCTGTGCTTACTGGACTGGTAAGTCTATTTCTTTCACCAGGTGGGGGAAGTTTTTGGTCATTATTTCTTCAAATAGGTTTTCAGTATCTTGTTCTCACTCTTCTTCTGCCACCCCTATAATTCGGATGTTGATACACTTAATGTTGTCCTAGAGGCTCCTTATACTATCTTCAAATTTTTAGATTCTTTTTGCTTTTCTGGTTGGGTGTTTTTTTCTTCTTTGTATTTCAAATCTTTGACTTGATTCTTGTGATCTTTTAGTTAACTGTTGGATCTCTATATATTATTCTTTATTTCAATCAGTGTATGCTTAATTTCTAGTTGGTCTTTTTTCATCTCCTCTTGGATCTCACTAAATTTATTCATCTTTTCTAGAAAATTCTTGAAAAACCTTATAACCGTGGTTTTGAACTCTATATCCAGTTGTTTGTTTTCCTCCTTTTCTTTCATTTGTGATCTGTTTCTTTGTCTCCGCATTTTGGCTGCTTCGTTGTGTTGATAGAGTGGCTTTGTGTAGTACGTATCCTATATGGTCCAGTGGCTCAGCCTCCCCAGTTACCTGAGGTGGACACTCTTGATGCACCCCTTTGTGGGCTGTGTGCATAATCTTGTTGTAGTTAAGTCTTTATTGTTGTTGGTTTCACTGGGAGGAATTGACCTCCAGGCAAATTGGCTGTGATGGCCAGTTGTGTCTACAATGGAAGAACTTCTGTGCTAGAGACACCCTTATGAGGCAAGACTTTCTTCAGAGGGCTTTGGTGCTCACTGAGTCTGCTCCCTGAGCGTGTCCCTTATGGATCTGAGGAGTTATAATCTGGATGGTCCTACTCTGGCCTCTGGGTACACTGGCTGTTGGGTCTCCACGGAGGTGCTAATTTAGCTTCTGCATAAGGCCACCCAGCAGGAACTACAGAGAGATCTGCAGATTCCTCTTCTTTGTTTTGGTTTTGGAGGTGCCTAGATGAGGCCCAGCTGTGAAGCAATGCAAGCTTCTGTGAGGCTTTGGGCCTTCTTTTGGATGTTCTGTGTCTCTCTGACTCAGCTGTAGTTTTATAGATAAGTTTAGATTTCAAAGTACCAGGCCATTCATATGCAAAAGCCTCTTTGAACAGCTAGGGTGGGGTGGAGTCTCAGGACCGAGCAAATAGCAATGGCTTCCCATCAGCCCTGCCCTAAGAGGTCCCCAGGTCTCAGTCTCCCTTGGTAATCAGGTCTCAGTGTCCCTTGGTAATCGCTGCAAGCACCTCTGAGAGAAGGCTGCCCTTGAGTTCTGCCTGCTGTCAGACAGTCCAATTTCTCCCTGTATGAGTCTGGGGTTCCAGAGTCTTGCCTGGAACTGGATTTCAGAGCAGTTGGGAACTTGTGTCTTCCTCTCGCTTGAAAATAAACAGCCTCGTACTCAGTTGCCAGCCCTTTCTGTGTGCACACCTCCATACCTCTGCCTTTACTTCTGCAGCTCCTCTGAGTTTCAGTGTGCTTTTCTCTTCTCTTCTAGTTATAACATTTCCACTTAGCCAGCCTTTCTGTGCTTCTGGATAATGTCCATTTTGTCTCTTAGTTTTAGTTTTGATGTGGGTGTGCAAGGCAGTAAGTTCAGGTGTTTACCTATACCACCATCATAGTTTCTCTCTAACCTTTGGCATTTTAATTATGATGTGTCTTGGTGTGAGCTTCTTTGAGATTATCTTATTTGAACTTCCTGGACTTGTATATCTGTTTCCTTTACCAGATTAGGGAAGATTTCAGTCATTATCTCTTAAAATATGTTTTTAATTCCTTGCTCTTTCTCTCTCTCTTCTTCTTATAATACCCCTATGATGCAAATGTTGTTATGCTTGATGTTTTCCACATACCAGGGTGTCAGGAAGGCTTGGCTTTCTCCATTGCCGGGGAAACACAAGCCTCCCTCCTGCTCTCTCTGTGGCCATAGCCATCTTGGTTGGGTTTAATTTGCATACTTGCTCCTGATTGGCTGGTGGGCATGACCTGTGGTGTAGTAGGGGCATGGTCAATTTGCATATTACTTTTATTAGATAGGATATGTGTGTGTGTGTGTGTGTGTGCGTGTGTGTGTGCATGAATTCATGCATGGGTTGGGTCTGGGCAGTTTGGCCAGTGGGAGGGAACATGGGCGATTGGCTGGCCTGCCTGCTGGTCAAAATCCTGGTTGAAGGGACAATTTGCATATTAGTCTTTTATTATATAGAATATATACTGAGTAGCCAGATTATTATGTGTTCAGAGATTGTAACAATCTGGCCACTCAGTGTATGTCTTATTTTTTAATGCCTACTATCTCTTTGTTCTGAGTTCATCCATCCTTCCCCTAAATTCCTTGAGCATCCTTATAAACAGTGTTTTGAACTCTGCATCTGGTAGATTGTGTGCTTCCATTACATTTAGTTCTTTTTCTGAAGTATTCTCCTGTTCTTTCATTTGGGACATGTTTTGTTGTCTCCTCATTTTGGCTGCCTCTCTGTATTTGTTTTTGTGTATTAGATAGTTCTGTTATATCTCACAGTCTTGGCAGGGTAGCCTTATGTAGTAGGTGTCCTGTAAAGTCCAATGGCACATTCTCCCTGACCATCTAAACTGGGTGCTCCAAGAGAGTCCCTTATGTAGGTTGTGTGTGCTCTTCTGTTGTAGTTGAGGCTTGATTGCTATGGTATATCAGTGGGTGGAATTGATCCTCAAACTGACTGACTGTGAAAATTGGTCACTAGCATAGCATAAAAACTGCTGTATAGGGGCAGACCCCGCACAGCAGGATTCACTCCAGTGGGCTCTGTGGCTGGTGAGACTCCTGCACATAAACTTCTCCAATGAAGCTTTGCTTAATTTTTTAAAACCATCAATATTCAGATTCTATTATATGAGTGTAGCTCCAAGAAATTGCATATTACTTTTATTAGATGGAAAAGAAGTTATGATGGAAAAAATGTTACCCGGAAAAATGAATATGTTTCTTTTATTCCCAGAAATATTCTTTAATAATAAATGTTTGCTTTCCATGTTATAATAGTACCTTATAAATCTGACTGTGAGAGAATCATATGGTCTTTAAGCATTTGATGGTATCACATAAAATAAAGAAATGAAAAGAAGAGATAGTTTTTCCTTTGGGACTGAATATTTAAATTTTAAAAATAAAGTAGTATTTGTAATTTAGATGAAGAGGGTAGTTTTCACCAGTAGCTGTTCTTCAAGATTGGTGGCATCTTTAAGCTATTGATAACCAGGAAGATAAAAGGTGACTTGTACAAGAATCTAGCAACTAGAAATTTCTACCAACTAGTATCTCTATAAACTCAAGTACATTGATAATTGGTGTGCATAATAGTTATATGTGTAACTGCAATCCTGAATCACCTCTGTGTAACCAAAGGAAAATTGTGTTCAGTATAGCATTTTAAATACATTAATTTTGAAGATTCTAAGTTTTCAAATTATGTGTGGCATGTTTAATAATAAACTATTAGCCAGAATTACCTATCCTCCCCACTCTGAATGTCTGTACAGGACTTTAGAAATTATCTAACCAAAACATGTTACATTTGAGAAAACTGATACCAAAGGAAGAGGCTCATACATGTAATTAGTGGTAGATGCCCAAACAAAGCAGTTTTTCCAAACTGAGGAAAGAAATGGTAAAAACCAAAGCAACTAAGGCTCCTGAAACCTGAAGGAAGGGTCTCAAAGAAAAGTGTGCTGAACAGCCGAAATCGGTTTGGCTCAGTGGATAGAGCATCAGCGTGTGGACTACAAGATCCCAGGTTCTATTCCGGTCAAGGGCATGTACCTTGGTTGTGGGCACATCCCAGTCGGGAGTGTGCAGGAGGCAGCTGATCGATGTTTCTCTCTCATCGATGTTTCTAATTCTCTATCCCTTTCCCTTCCTCTCTGTAAAAAAATCAATAAAT
Source organism: Lasiurus cinereus (assembly GCA_011751065.1). Taxonomy (NCBI): domain Eukaryota; kingdom Metazoa; phylum Chordata; class Mammalia; order Chiroptera; family Vespertilionidae; genus Lasiurus; species Lasiurus cinereus. Next base: position 10,008,908 of record JAAGEH010000208.1, read on the forward strand.
CAATAAAAAATATTTAAAAAAGAAAACAAAAGTGTGCTGAACAGAGAAGGAGCTCAGACACTTAAATAGGATCCTTTGAGTTAGGGGCCAAATCAGAAGCTGTGTATGCTCAGGACGAGACGTCACAAGGTGTAGGCTGAGAAAAAACACCAAGGAAAGAACATTTACTGGGAAAAGAATAATTACTGGGAACTGAACAAATGCTGGAGCTCACATAGGGCTGGGATATTCTCCAGTTCTGATCAACCAGAGAGCTGAGCCCCATGATGGGACCAGTGCCCTTATAAGAGGAGGAAGAGACACCATGGCTTTCCCCCTCTCTGCCATGTGAGGACACAGTGAACAGGTGGCCATCTGCAGGATAGAAAGAGGGCCCTCTCCAAGAACTGAATCTACTGGCACCTTGATTATGGACTTCCCAGTCTCTAGATGTTAGATCTGCTCAAATAATTGAATCAATACCCCCTCCCCTGTAGACTGACCTTTGGGTCACTTCACAGTGGACATTCCATTTGTCTAGACCACAGTCTACTTGCTAAGACCAGTATCTCTCCCCTTCAAGATTCCCAAAATCCACACCTGCACAATGAACATTCTCCACCCAGGAAAAGCCCGCAGAGAGTCCTTTAAAACCTCTGACTCGCCATCTTTGAAGGCTGGAGCTATTTGGGGGCTCAGCCCACCGGTGTCCAGATGACCTAATCCTATCTAATAAAGAGGGAATATGCTAATTTAACATCACAGTCTCACAAAGATGGTGGAGCCCACAGCCAATAAGGAGGGAATATGCTAATTGACTGTCATGCTCTCAAAGATGGCAGCGGCGCCCAGTACCCTCAACCGTGCTAGGATGGCAGGCGCGTGGCATGGCCTAAGAATTCCGAAACACCAATAAAACTGCACACCTGTCTTCCCCCAGTCCCCTCAGCCCTCTAGCCACCCAGGGCTGGCCCAAGGGACAACCAAATGACAGAACAGCAGGCTGTGTGGGTGACCAAGCCAGCAGAGGGGCTATTTAGGGGCAACCAGGCTGGCAGGGCAACAGTGAGAGGTGACTAGGCTGGCGGGGGTGGGGGGGCAGTTGGAGGCAACCAGGTCAGCAGGAGGAGAGAGTTTGAGGTGAACAGGCTGGCAGAGGGGGGCAGTTGGGGGCAACAAGGCTAGCAGGGGGGTTAGTGAGGGATGACCAAATGACTGAACAGCAGGCTGCATGAGGAGATTAGGCTGGCAGGGGGGGGCAGTAAGAGGTGACAAGGCCAGCAGGGGGGCAGTTGGGGACAACCAGGCTGGCAGGGGTGTTGCAGTTGGGGGCAGCCAGACCAGCAGGAGGGGCATTTAGAGGCGATTAGGCTGGCAGGGGGCAGTGAGTGGTGACTGGGCTTGGCAGGGGGGCAGTTGGGGATGACCAGGCCAGCAGGGGAACAGTTAGGAGTGACCAGGCTGGCAGAAGGGGGTAGTTGGAGGCAACAGGCCAGTGCGGGGGGAGGACAGTTAGGGGTGATCAGGCTGGGGGGCAGTTTGGAACAACCAGGCCAGTGGGGGGGGGGGGTGCAGTTAGGGGCGATCAGGCTGGCATGCAGAGACAGTGAAGAGCAATCGGCCAGTGGGGGCTGGGGGGTAGTTAGGGGCTACCAGGCAGGCAGGCAGGTGAGCGATTAGGAGCCAGAGGTCCAGGATTGTGAGAGGGATGTCCCCTGAGGGGTCCCGGATTGGAGGGGATGCAGGCTGGTCTGAGGAGACCCCCCCCCACCACCACATGCATGAATTTCATGCACTGGGCTAGTAAATACATAATTCTTTACCCCTTCTGGCCTCGTGCATTACTCCTTGGGCAACTCTAACACTAGAACTATCCTATCTAATAAAAGAGAAACATGCAAATTGACCATACCTCCACTATGCCCACAGACCACGCCTACAAGCCAAGTATGCAAATTAACCCAACCAATATGGCAGTTAATTTGCATATCCCAGTGCAGAGCAAAGACTGAAGGCAGTGTAGAAGGAAGCCAAGCTCTATGGAAGGGAGGGAAGCTGCAGAGAAACAAGCAACCAAGGCAGTGAAGATGGAAGGGAAGCAGGTGGGGCAGGAAGCAGGCTGGGCAGGAGGATAAAGGAGGGAAGCAGGTGGGGTTGCAGAGAAGGGAGGGAAGCAGGTGGGGTAGTGGAGATAGGAGAGAAGCTGGTGGGGCAGCGGGAGATGAGAAGGAAGCAGACAGGACAGCGGAAACTGCTGCAGAAAGCCCTATTCTTGCAGGAATCTTCCTGCAATGGGCCTCTAGTAAGAAATAAATGTCTGTGGTTTAAGCTATCAGTCCATGCTATTTTGTTACAGCAGTCCCAAGTTTTTCTGTCACTTTTTCTGTCTCCTCTATAACCTCAGCCTCCTTAGCTTTGGATTTAAATGTACAGCTCTTCAACTCTCAGTCCTAAATCCTTGCTACTATCCCTGTCTCAGCTCTAATCACAATGCATCCCTCCTGCCCCCATATTCACAAAGCCCACTTCCATCTAATGCAGGGCTTTTGTCTTTGTTAGGAAAGTTCCTCTTTCTCACCAGGCTAAATATATATTTCTTTCATATTTTATTTTAGTCATCAGTTTTTCAGGGATGCCTTCTCCTACTTATCTAACTAGGTCAAATCCTCCTGCTATATGCTTTCATAACACTATTCTATTCTCATGAGTACTAAACACCATAGTAAGTTATAGCTTAAACATTTTTTAAATTTAGTATCTTATATACTAGACTGTGAGCTCCTGAGGAAACATTGAAAGCCCGGAGTAAATATATATAAAAATAAATGCCCTCTCCACAATATTATTTCATAAATTATTTGCAACAAATTTTTCTAATGGTCAATAAGTATTTGTTAAAAGAATTAATGGATCTCCCTGTGGCCCACCGTCTTACCTATTAAAGAGGAGCCTCCCCTGCTCACCACGTAGGGGCTTTAAACATATAAATAAATAATTTAAGTGTTTTATATTAAAATTTAAAGTTGTATCTGTAAAACAGTTTGGATAGGCTAAATAAACTACTGAATCAAACAAATGCAAACACCCTGTGGCTTGAATACAACTGAAGTTTGTTTCCTGTTGATATACTAGTTGAGAACGTGTGTTCTGGCCAAGCAGCTTTTCTTCAAGTTCCTTCCATTCCGTGGCTTCCCTATGGTCTTATTATCATCTGCATCCAACCAGTAAAAAACAGCGTGGAGCTGGAGACCCTGCTCTCCGAATGCCCTGAAGAGTGGCCCCCATCAGTCTCTCTGTTCTCCAGGGAACTGACTTGATGCCATTACTAAGGAAGAAGGAAAGCATATATTTTGCAGGCAGCCAGTGGTCTCTGCTATTGTCACCCAAATTAAAAGTATCTTTATTATTGTAGCTTTGCTCTGCTTTTTGAACATTGGCAATTACAATTAGCAATAATACTCTGGACTGAAATTAGGTCTGATTGAATGGCAATAAAAACCCCCTCTTACCATTTCCTAGTAATGAGAGGCAATGGTACTCCGAGTATGCTCCGCAGTGATTTGGTTGTGCAAGCTGAATTTTTTCTCACCGTCTGTTCTCCAAAGTAAGAAAAGGAAAAGGAAACATTGAGGAAAACATACCTATTTATTCCCAGGCACCTCAAAAATATCTCCCAACGACAGTTTAAATGTTATTAGGACCACACCAGCCAGGGGGCTCAGCTGGTTGGAGTATCATCTCATACACCAAAAGGTTTTCGGTTCAATTCCCAGTCAGAGCACATGCCTGGGTTATGGGTTTGATCCTGGGTCAGGGCACATGAAGGAGGCAGCTAATCAATGTTTTCTCCCACATTGATGTACTCTCTTTCCCCCTCCTCTCTCTCTAAAAATCTATTTAAAAAGCATACTCAGGTGAGGATGAAAAAAAAAAGTTATTAGGACTAATGCCTGGCTTCCTCTTCCGACATAATCAGTTCTTAGTTATTTATTTGATGGATATAATCTATTTTCTGCTGCAGTTCTACCCTTCACCCTCTTTTGTGCTTCAAGGGACTGACTGTTTAAACTGAATGGACAGGTTCCCTTATGCTCTGGCTTCTGTTAGGTTTAGCTAATGAAAAGCACCAGCAGGGGTCACAGCAAAGAAAGGGTCACCATGAGCTAGCTCATCCAAAGGCTACAGCTCCTATCAGGACGGGTCCCCACAGAGCCTCTCCCTGCCCTCCCCCCGACACGCACACACACGCGCGCGCACACACACACACACATACACACACACACAGCTGCTGGTAACTGCTTCTTCCCTTGCCCCTTTAGAACTAGAGGTGGTGTGTTCCCCCCTCTCCCCCAGGTTGACCAGCCCCAGGACTGCAGTAACTCCTGTCATTAGAACTATAAATTCTACCTGCACCTTGTCAACCACTTCTTTATTGAAATCTCCTCAAATTGTAAACCAATCTGCTTCCTGCAGGGACCATGATTTCTTAAGGTGATTCCTAAAGAATCCTAACGCTAATGATAAAACACATTAGAAAAATAGATTTTTTTTTTTTAGTTCAACCATCAAGAAAATTTTGGGAACACTGGATGAAACAAAAAAATAGACTGTTCCCAGGCCTGTTTGATCATAGAACTTCCTCCTTGTTTTAAGAACATCTGTGCAGACTGGTGTTCCACAGAATTCCCCAAGGAAAAGTGATTTATACTAAAAAAAAAAAAAAAAAAGAGAGAGAGAAGAAATACATAACTATATAATTTCTAAGGAAGCTTAAATTATTTATATTTTGGCTTGAAAGTATGGCCAAACACCCTCTAATGGCATGCACACACCCTCTCACCTGGCCTGAGTCCACTGTTAACACCTCCGGACCCACTTTTCTGATTTCAGCGTCATTTTCAGGCACTAGAAATGCGTCACCAAGGAAGCTTGTCATCAGAGAGGTGCAGTCTTGAACCACTGCAGCTTCCCGAGCCCCACTGGATGGAGGAAAAAGAAATCAACTGTAGACAAACGTTGGAAAGAGCAGGGAAACTGAGGAATTGTTGTAATCACTGCATTTCATGATCTGTACATGTGGTACCATTCCACAGAACACACTATTTTCACTGAGCATTTCAGAAACACTGAACTCGGAAAAACCTGAAACATGACCTTTCTCACCTTCAGGACTACACTTGAGTCATTCCAGCCTCCAATAATCTATTTTAAAAATTTTTTAACTTCCAAGCATATCATTCAGCTCATCCCTTTTTTTAATCCCTGATTTATAACCTCAGTAGTACCTCCCCCCCTGAACAGTGATTGTTAGTTTAACTTCTGTCTCTTGAAGCAGAGTGTAAGCACTTTAAAGAAAGAAAATATGCCTTCTTGTTTTTAAAGCATTATCACTTGACCCAGTATATACTTAATAAACAATTTTGAGCAAATAAAAAAATACTAGCTGAATGAGCAAATGTCCTATTTCACTATCAATCCTGTCATGAATTTTTTCTTAATATCAACTTAAATGCCATTTTGGGATTATACAAATCCCTAAAAGATACTAGAAGCTATGACTCTGGGCAGTTTAAGTACATTTTTAAAAATAAACTTTTCTTGGCTTTTGTTTGTTGTAGTTCTTCTTCATCTTCAGTGAAGAACATTATAGAACCATCCTTGCTGATGTATTTTAATTTCACAAACATTAAAGTAAGTAAAACTGCTTCTCCTAGACCAGGACAAATGTCTGTGGGGGTGGGAGGGCAACATAAATGATAGCCTGGTATCTGCGGGTGACGGCAACACTAAGGCCCAGCATTATGTGCTGCCTTGACCTCTGGTGAGATAGAGAGGTCCTCCCCTGGCCCAACCAACAGCTCCCCGTCCGCTCTGCTCCCCTGGATAAAGCCCCCTCGCCAAACATCACTCCTCATTAGGCCGACTAGCTACACATCCTGTGCACCCCTGCACAGAGTTCCAGTTCTCTGTGGACAGCAGAATCATGAAAACCAGCCAACCACATCTTCCCACCTGCCTGCAGTGCCTCGCCCATTTGGTACTTAAAGGCCTGCCTCCCAAAGCCCCTGCTTACTCACTCTGTTGCTAGTGCAGCCCTCCCATCGGCCAGCATGGCCTGCCCTGTCCTTCTTCCCCTGGTGCTGTAATATATGTGATTTATAAACTGCTGTCAATCTCATCTGTCCAGTGTTGGGTGTCCAGTGCTCAGCTGTCCCATGTCCCTAAGGCAGGAATTCCTCGTTCACCAATGGGGTGAAGAGGAGGCAACTAGAACAGCTGCCAGAGGAAGACCTGTAGCAATACCTGGTTTTAGTGCCTTTGACTTAGGCAATGGTGGACACATGGAGGAGTGGACTGGACATTGACAGGCAGGAATGAGGGTTCAAAGAAATGCCAAATTAAACAAACAAACAAACAAACAAAAAACACCTCAAATCTCAATTTCCAAATCTCCCACTTTTTAAAGATCCTTCCTTCCTTCTTTCCTTCCTTCCTTCCTTCCAACTTCCTTCGTAACTTCCTCCCTCCCTCCCTTCTTCCCTCCATTCCTTCCTTTCTTCCTCTCTTCCAATGAAACAAAACCTATCTGGAGTGGTTTTGTGAGGTGCCAGTTTGTAATCTCTGTCCCAGAATGTAAGCCCAGTCCCTAGTTCACTGCTCTGTCCAACACCTACATAGCATTTTGCCATTATGCCTTTTAATAGCATGTACTTTTCCTCCTAACACATCTTACAAGCCTTACCAATTCAAGTTAGGCTTACCACAGCCTTAACATTTAAAAAAGTAGCCATATCTGCTGAGACTGGTTTGGCTCAGTGGATGGAGCATCGGCTTGCGGACTGAAAGGTCCCAGGTTCGATTCCGGTCGGGGGCATGTACCTTGTTTGCAGGCACATCTCTACTGTGGGGCGTGCAGGAGGCGGCTGATCAATGTCTCTCTCTCATCAATGTTTCTGACTTTCTATATCTCTCCCTTCCTCTCTGTAAAAAAATCAATAAAATATATTTTTTTAAAAAAGTAGCCATATCTATGTATAAATCCGTATTATATATTACAGTATTTTGTTTCTCCTCCCAGCAAAATCAACTGCATTGAATTTTGTTCTGGGCACATTTCAGATTCCTTCAATTACTAGGTCCATGTTGGGTTCTAATAATATCCTTCCAGGTAGTTAAGAAAAATATCAAGGTTCATGACTTCAAAATAAGACCTCTAAAAGACATGTTGTGTTCCTCCCAGATTGACATGACACAAATAATAACTTTCTTAATTACTTCCAGGAAATGTAATAGAGCATTCTCCCCACCCCCACCCTCAGATGTCACTTTTCAAAAACTGGTAAACAGTCATTTCAAAAGAATTAATATAATTGCTATGGAGGAAAAATAACAGTTCTCTTTAACCACGCCACAACATTTTTATATGCTAGATAAGTGTAAAAGCATTTATAAAATTAAAAAACACTTTTGAAGTATATTCATTAATTTATTCATTCAACAAACTTTTATTGAGCACCTACTATGTACCAGTCACTATTTGAGGCACTAGGAATTATTAGTAATAAATTTAAATGAAATTTCCATTCTCATTGAGTTCAGATTCCATAATATTAGGTTATAACAGTGGTCAGCAAACTCATTAGTCAACAAGCCAAATGTTGAGAGAATACAAGATGGCGGCATAGGTAAACACTTACACTGCTGCCTTGCACAACAATTTCAAAACTACAACCAAAAGACAGAACGGACAGCATCCAGAACAACAGGAAAGCTGGCTGAATGGAAATTCTACAACTAAAATGAAAGAGAGGGTTTCATGGAGACCTAAAGGAACTGCAAAAAGCTGAGGTACGGAGACGCGCATGTGGAGAGAGTGGGTGCCAGAGTACATGGCTGGCTTTCTCTGGCAGGAGGGAGACAGAGACTCCCAACTTCATTGAACCCCTTATCCTACGGCACTGAACCCCAGGTCCAGACAAGACTCATACGGGGGGAGTTTGGACTGTGAAAAGGGAGAAGTGCATGGAAATTTAGGGGAGTCTTGAAAGGGCAGAAGTCTGGTGGCACTCACAGCATTGTATGCAGAAGATCGAGTGCTGATTGTGCTGCTGGCTTTCACAAGTGGGCAGGAGACAGAGCCTCCCAACTGTGCCACTTCTAACTCCACTAAACCCCAGTTTCGGGCAAGACCTTGGGGACCCAGACTCATTTGGTCACAGAGCTCAGGGGAGCCGGAAAGGCAGGGGTCTAGAGGCACTGTGCGCACCCACAGGGAACACTACAGCAATTACCAAGAGTCACGTGAGACCCAGAGGCAGTGGAGGGCAGGGCCAACTGGAAGGCAAGGTGGTCCATTAAGCCCTTAGACTCCATCCATCCCAAGCTCAACAGAGAGGCTTTTGCAGTTTTGCAAGTCTTATATCAGAAGGCTGAATCCAACACAGAAGTTCTCCCAGCATAATGAAAATGCGGAGACAAAGAAAGAGATCACAAACAAAGGAAATGGAGGAAAACAAATGACTAGTTATAGAGTTCAAAACCACGGTTATAAGGTTTTTCAAGAATATCCTAGAAAAGATGGATAAATTTAGTGAGACCCAAGAGGAGATGAAAAAGAACCAACTAGAGATGAAAAAGGACCAACTAGAAATTAAACATACACTGACTGAAATAAAAAATACTATACAGAGACCTAACAGCAGACTAGAGGAAGGCAAGAATCAAGTCAAAAATGTGAAATATAAAGAATCAGAAAACACTCAACCGGAAGAGCAAGAAGAAAAAAGAATCCAAAAATGTGAAGATAATGTAAGGAGCCTCTGGGACAGTTTCAAGCTTACCAACATTAGAATTGTGGGGGGTGCCAGAAGAGAGAAAGATACTGAAAACCTATTTGAAGAAATAATGACTGAAAATTTCCCACATCTGGTGAAAGAAATAGACTTACAAGTTCAGGAAGCACACAGAACCCCATCTAAAAGGAATCCAAAGAGGATATACCAAGACACATCATAATTAAAATACCAAGAGCAAAAGACAAAGAGAAAATATTAAAAAGCAGCAAGAGAAAAACAGTTAATTACTTACAAGGGAGCACCCATACGACTGTCAGCTGATTTCTCAACAGAAACGATACAGGCCAGATGGGAGTGGCAAGAAATATTCAACATGATGAATAGCAAGAACCTACGACCAAGATTACTCTATCTAGCAAAGCTATCATTCAGAATTGAAGGGCAGATAAAGAGCTTCACAGCTAAGAAAAAGCTAAAGGAGTTCATCAACTCCAAACCAGTATTATATGAAATGCTGAAAGGTACTCTTTTAGAAGAGGAAGAAGAAAAAGGTAAAAGCCAAAAAATTATGAACAACAAATATATCTCTATCAACAAGTGAATCTAAAAATTAAGTGAATTAAAAATTTGATCAACAGAATAAACTGATGAATATAATAGAATCAGGAGCACAGAAAGGGAGTGGACTGATAATTCTCAGGGGGAAAGGAGTGAGGCGGGTGCAGGGAGAGACTGGACAAAAATCATACACCTATGGATGAGGTCAATGGGAGGGAGGTAAGGGTAAAGGGAGGGGTGGGAGCCGGGTGGAGGGGAAGCTATGGAGGGGAAAAAAGAGAAAAAATGTAATAATCTGAATAATAAAGATTTAATTAAAAAAAAAAAAAAGCCCAATGTCAACAGTACAACAACTGAAATTTCTTTTGGGAGCCAAACTTTTTAAACTTAAACTTCTTCTAACGCCACTTCTTCAAAACAGACTTGCCCAGGCCGTGGTATTTTGTGGAGGAGCCATACTCAAGGGGCCAAAGAGCCGCATGTGGCTCTCGAGCCGCAGTTTGCCGACCACCGGGTTAGAATATAAAATGAGCGATTCCTATTCATTACAGCAATGTAAAAATATGTAAGCCAAATGGACAAAATATCAGAAAGGAATATGTAAAAATTAAAATAGCAGGTGGGGATGAGGAAGCACGGGACTTGGTTGGCATGTCTGTAAGGAGGATTCTCTGAAAGGCCGGGGCCTCTGAGGGGACCTTGCCGAAGGCGGCAGCCCCTACCTTGACTTTTCCAAACAAGTCTGATCCTCTGGGGTGTTTTGCTAGAATCTCTATGTTTAATCTTTAAAAATCCAACCTTGTAGAAGCATGTACTTTCTCAAGGATACTTACCTTGCTGATTATATGTAGAGGTTAATTTGAGTTCAAGCTGTTCTGACAATAGAAGCCTAAGAAGGCAGGTGAACAGGACTGCTTTTTACTTCTAAAGTAAAACTATCTCTTAGCCTTCTTTTTCACAGAAACGTGTGTCAGAGTAATCCGTTCATCTGTCGCTCAGAGTCTGCCAGTCAGCCCTGGCAGGTGGGTAGTTAGAAGAGGTCAATGGGGAAGAATTAATATAATCGCTATGGGAAAGTTATCTGTATAACTTGCAACAATAAAGATAACATTTTAAGAAAGAGATGCAGTTCTACCAAAAAAACAGTATGTGGGTATTGTCCAAAAAATAGCAGAACACAAATAGAATTACCCTAGAAAAAAAAGGTCTAAAATAAGTGCCAAAATACTGAACACTTAGTAGTTCATGGTACCTGATGCAGGGGAAGGACTTGAAAGTAATCAGAAAAGGTAAAATAAGAAATATCACTTCTCAGAGAAAAAGTGATAAAAAGGAGTAGAGCCTTTTGGGAGGTGGAAGTGAAGGGACAGAAGGAAGTAAAAGGCAAAAATTAATGATCCTGCAGAAATAAAGAAAAATAAGTCATGTTAAAATCTCTCCCACCCACTGCCACCACTAATATAATCATCTACTAAGAAAAAAAAAGCATTTACTAAAATAAGAGAAGAGAATGCTTATGAACCAGAAATTTTTCTGGAAATGCTTTGCAATAGAAAATCAAATCAAACAAATTCCATAAAAGCTTTTGTAAGCAGGAAAAAAATAGAATATATGAATCAAGACATTTCAACTAAATTTTTCCTAAAGATTTTTTTTCTAAAAATGCCAACAGATTCAAACTAATTTAAATGATGTCAAACAAATATTTGGGTATATTAAAAAGACTAGAATCAGAAATCTAAAAAAACAAAAACAAAATAACATCAATAAGAAGAAACAGAAATAGACCAGGAAGACCTATGTAAAGGAAGAAATGCATAAGAGATTGAATGGGGGAAATTTTTTTAAGAAAAAGAACAAACTATCTCAGAAATGAAGAATAAGCCTGGCTGGTGTAGCTCATTGGTTAAGCATCAAGAACATTTAGATCACAGTTCGATTCCAGTTGAGGGCACATGCCCAGGTTGTGGGCTCAATCATCAGTAAGTAGGTGGTGGGAATGAGGCAGCTGATTGAGGATTCTCTCATCATTGATGTCTCTATCTCTCTTCCTCTCCCTGCTTCTCTCTCTGTAAAATCAATAAAAACATATCTTTTTTAAAAGGCTAAAATGAAGGAATAGGCAAAAATATATTACACAAAAGGGGTTGCCATGTTAATTTCAGGCTAAAAGGCATTAAATAGACAAATAATGATACTTTATAATGCTAAAATCCATGACAGTTATGAATATCCATGTACCAACTAACCCAATAACTGCCTAATGAAGTAGAAACTACAGGAGATAAAATGAAAAAATGAACACTACATAGGATATTTTAATGACAAATCAAGCGATGAAAAATAAGGAAGTATACACGAAACATCTAAGCAACATAAGCCACAAGGTCAGTCAGGTGGATACTATACTCCGATAATAAAGAGCATATATTTTTTAAAATATAATGGAACATTTAAAAATTAATCACATTTTAGGTCACAGAGAAAACATCAAGTTTCATAAAATAGAAATACTACACACAATATTATGGCATTACAAGCAATAAAACTAGAAAATTTAAAAGAGAAATTGTACAATAAAAAGCCACTTCGGCTGGAAATTTAAGTCTTCTATTACACAAGTCTTGAGAGAAATGGGAAATAAAAACCTAAGTTAAGACTCTGAAGAAAATGATGACAAGGAAAATTGTGTATCAAAATCTATGGGTATGTTTGAAGCAGTGACCAAGGAGAATTTCTATCCTTTTGCTGTGGGCGGAAAATAATAAAGACATATTCACTTCCTAGTCCCGAGAACCTGAGGATATGTATTGTCTTTTTTTGCAAAAGTGATTATTGAATGAAGAACCTTGAGCAGAAGAGCTTATTCTAGATCATCCAGACCAGATAGGCCCTAAGTAGCATCACATGCATCCGAATGTGAAAGAGGCATAGAAAGACAGACACTAAAAAGAACAAAGGACGAATGAAGATAGCAGCATAGGTAAATGCCAGTACTCGCCACCTCCCACAACCACTCAAAATTACAACTAAAATACAGAACAACCATCACTCAGAAGCACCTGAAAGCTGCTGAATGGAAGTCCTACAATGAGAGAAGTAAAGAAGAAAGCACATAGAGACTGGTCGGAGGGGCGGAGGCATGGAAGGGGCTGGTCCGACACCCATGTGTGGTTTTTCTAATTGGGAGGGATATCTCTGCTGTGAAGGCCTCCCATGAGGAGAAACGGGTCCCAGCCCCACACCAGACATCTCAGCATAGGGTTCTAGAGCTGGGAAGAGAAGTCACCTTAACTTCGGTCCATAAAAACTAGCAGCGCCCTAGCTGGTTTGGCTCAGTAGATAAAGAGAATCAGCCTTCAGACTGAAGAGTCCCGGGGTTCTATTCCAGGCAATGGCACATGCCTGGGTTGCAGGCTTAATTCCCAGTAGGGGATGTGCAAGAGGCAACAGATCAACAATTCTCTCTCATCATCGATGTTTCTATGTCTCTCTCTCACTCCCTTCCTCTCTGAAATCAATAAACATATATATATATATATATATATATATATATATATATATATATATATTTTTTTTTTTTTTTTTTTAAGATATATTGACTGCAGATGTAAGCCAAAATGAGAGTCTCAAACCTCAGGGCCTAATTACCTTCAACTAGACAAACATCCTGTCTTCCACAGGTAGTTAAGCTTGCCCTTCTTTTTGTTTTGTTTTAGGTTCTGTACTTGATTAATCTCATGGCCACAACTGATATGCTTGCAAAAACATAGAGTAGGAATTTTAAAGCTCAACAAGCTTGCTTTAATTTTCTACTCTTCTTATAAAATCTTCAAAAAGAAAGCAGTAATTAGACTGGCACCCCTGTGAGTGCTCAGTGACATGAAAAGTAAAAGGTTGTTAAAGGGAGAATCAGAGGGAAACAAATTCAACCAGCAGGTACCAACACAGACGGCAGGACTCAGTTTTAAGGTCAGTCATGTCTGAGCAGAGAGCCCCTCCCGGTTCCAACTCAGAATCACACATCAGGGAGCCAGAGGCAGTGCCAGGATTCTAATAAATTAATTCAAAGTATCTGAATATGCCCCCATTGCAGCTGCTAGCGATCGCTGAGTATGCAAAATGGACTCAAGTTCATTAAACAAGTATTTTCCCATTATATAGTCATATGTATGCCATGCATACACATAAACATGTCATGATAATGATTTAAGACGGTTATGCTGCCATTTTTATAAGCTAATTTTCTTTTTCATACTGACCTTGCCTGGATTTGCTATCACAGCAAGACTGGCCTCATAGAAAGAGTCTGAGCTTTCTGTTCTCTAAAAGAATTTGTGTAAGTTTATGCCTTGAAAATTTGGTAGGAGTCACCTGTAAAACAATCTAAGCCTGGAGTTTCCTTTCATGAGAAAATATTAGTTGGATTCTTTAATAGTTTTATAACTATTTGGGCTTTCTATTCTTTTTCAAACAGTTTGTTCCTGGTATGTGTTTGTGGAAGAGATTAATTCTGGAAAACTTAAAACCCTTATCTCTTTAAACATTGCCTCACTCTGTTCTCACTTTCTGGGACTCCTATTAGAGATATATTTCCTAATATATCTACTTCTTTTTCAGATTTTCTAATTCCTTTTCTCCCTCAGCTATGGTAATTATGTCTATATCTAATCTACTCTTAAACCCACTGAGTTTTAAAAATTTGAACAATTGTATTTTTCATTTCCAGATATCCCTTTTATTTTCAAGTCTACCTATTCATTCCGGATAGTCTTTTGTTGCTTGCTCATTTTTGCAGTTGTGCTGATTATTTCTTTAAATATTTTGAGTATAGTTGCCTTATATTCTGTAACTGACAATTCTGACAACTGAAGTCTATGGGCTCTACATCTGTTGTTTACCTTTTCTCATTCCTAATGGCATACCTTCCAATGTGCAGAGTGATCATGACTCTGAAATGATTGCTTAATCTACAAACCAAATATTTGAAGATTTCCTCCAAAGACAACTGCCTCTGCTTCTGTTCACGTGGGCTGTTCTAGGCTGTTTCTCCTACTGGCCACCAGACCAAGGCTCAATATCTTGGTAGTAGTGTGGCAACTGATATGTGCCTTCAGGGAAACTCTGCCTCATGCTTTTATTGCCCCTATTCTACTGGTTGTTGTATTTGTGGGTAGAGGGTTCTTGGAGACCTGTACTCCTATGATGAGACCAGAGATGCCTGAGAAAGTGTGCCCCAGAGAGCCACACTGCAGAGCAGAAATCCGAATGCGGTAGTTTGTTCTGTGTTTACTTGGTTATGCTGCATCTATGTTTCCTAAAATCCTCTCCTCCTGTGGCTGTGGGTTGACTGGGAACTTGGATGAGATTGAGACGGTAAAAGTGAACCAATAGCCATTACTCTCTGGAAGTTGTCATAGTCAGACATGGTGACAGAAATATGCAAAGGTGCCCTGCAGGATGGAGCGTGTCCTTGCTCTCCCCTGTCCCACGTTCAGTTCTTCTTCCCAACTCCTGACCCTGTGGGCCAACAGCAGCCCGACACCTATCACCAGCCACATAGGAGGTAGCTTCCCACAGACCTGCCCACAAGGTTCCCCATCACTGGACATGCGTGGCTTTTCTACACCTGGCTGCTGACTTTTCCTCCAATAATCTGACTCCCTCCTAGACCTTTACTTCCCCTGCTCCTTCTCAACTGCAATTAGAAGATCTAATTCCTATAAAATCCCTTACCCAAAAGCACTCCTCTTGTCTCTTCTCTTCAGACTGCACTCTGACTAATATATTGCCATGGCTTTTTTTTAGCTTACTTAATCATTTTTTTTCAAAAGCCCAGAACATGATATATAAAGCTTTCATTAAACCAGCGAACTTTTACTGTGCCCCTGCTTTATCCTAGACATTGTTGCAGTCTCTGAGGACATCTTATTTTTAAAGTGAGAGAGGGAGGGGATGAGGAGAGAAAGGAAACATTAATTGGTTGCCTCCTGGACATTCCCTGACTAGGGAACCTGCAAACCAGGTATGTGCTCTGAGCAGGAATCCAGCCTGCCACCTGATACATGCATGGGATGATGCTCCAACAAACTGAGCCATACTGGTCAGGTTCTGAGGGCATTGAAAATATTACTTCCTGCTTGAGGGAATCCAAGATGGCGGCATAGGTAAACACCTACACTGCTGCCTCGCACAACAATTTCAAAACTACAACTAAAAGACAGAACAAAAATCATCCAGAACCACAGGAAAGCTGGCTGAGTGGAAGTTCTACAACTAGAGGGAAAGAGAGGGGCTCACGGAGATCCAGAGGAGCTGCAAAAAGCTGAGGTACAGAGACAAGCGCGAGGAGAGAGCGGGTGTACCTGGCTGGCTTTCTCTGGTGGGAGGGAAACGGAGATTCTCAAAGGCATTGAACCCCTTATCCTATGACACTAACCCCAGATCCAGCCGAAACTCATACGGGGGGAGTTTGGACTATGAAAAGGGAGAAGTGCACGGAAATTTAGGGGAGTCGCAAAAGATCAAAGGCCTGGTGGCGCACACGGCACTGCGCGCAGGACAGACTGCTGATTGTGCCGCTGGCTTTCACCAGTGGGCGGGAGACAGACCCTCCCAACTGTGCCACTTCTGACTCCACTAAGCCCGTTTCGGACGAAACCCTGGAGACCTAGACTCGTGTGGTCCTGGTGTGCAGCGGAGCCTGAGGCAGCGGTTAGAGGCACTGCGGGCACGCGCACAAGGACCGCTCCAGCCATTACCCAGTCACGTGAGACTCAGGAGCTGTGGAGGGCAGGGCCAACTGGAAGGCAAGGCGGTCCCTTAAGCCCTGAGACTCCACCCCTCCCAATCTCAACAGAGGCTTCTGCGGCTTTGAACATCTGGTATCATAAGGCTGAATCCAACACAGAAGTTTCCCCAGCATAGTGAAAATGTCGAGACAAGGGAAGGGATTACAAACAAAAGAAATGGAGGGGAAAAAAACGACTGGACATAGAGTTCAAAACCACGCTTATAAGGTTTTTCAAGAATATGCTAGAAAAGTTGGATAAATTTAGTGAGACCCAAGAGGAGATGAAAAAGGACCAACTAGAGATGCAAAAGATTCAACTAGAGATGGAAAAGGTCCAACTAAAGATGAAAAAAGACCAACTAGAAATTAAACATACACTGACTGAAATAAAAACTATTATACAGAGTCCTAACAGCAGACTAGAGAAAGACAAGAATCAAGTCAAAAATTTGAAATATAAAGAAGCAGAAAACATTCAACTGGAAAAGCAAGAAGAGAAAAGAATCCAAAAATGTGAAGATAATGTAAGGAGCCTCTGGGACAGCTTCAAGCGTACCAACATCAGAATTGTGGGGGTGCCAGCAGAAGAGAGAGAGCAAGATACTGAAAACCTATTTAAAGAAATAATGACTGAAAACTTCCCACATCTGGTAAAAGAAATAGACTTACAAGTCCAGGAAGCACACAGAACCCCAAATAAAAGGAATCCAAAGAGGACCACACCAAGACACATCATAATTAAAATACCAAGAGCAAAAGACAGAGAATATTAAAAGCAGCAAGAGAAAAACAGTTCAT
The DNA here is from genome assembly GCA_011751065.1 of Lasiurus cinereus. Lineage (NCBI taxonomy): Eukaryota > Metazoa > Chordata > Mammalia > Chiroptera > Vespertilionidae > Lasiurus > Lasiurus cinereus. Next base: position 10,025,831 of record JAAGEH010000208.1, read on the forward strand.
TACCTACAAGGGAGCATCCATATGATTGTCAGCTGATTTCTCAACAGAAACGATACAGGCCAGATGGGAGTGGCAAGAAATATTCATCGTGATGAATAGCAAGAACCTACAACGAAGAATACGCTATCCAGCAAAGCTATCATTCAGAATTGAAGGGCAGATAAAGAGCTTCACAGATAAGAAAAAGCTAAAGGAGTTCATCAACTCCAAACCAGTATTATATGAAATGCTGAAAGGTACTCTTTTAGAAGAGGAAGAAGAAAAAGGTAAAAGACAAAAAATTATGAACAACAAATACATATCTATCAACAAGTGAATCTAAAAATTAAGTGAATTAAAAATTTGATCAACAGAATAAACTGGTGAATATAATAGAATCAGGAGCACAGAAAGGGAGTGGACTTATAATTCTCAGGGGGAAAGAGGTGAGGGGTGTACAGGGAGAGACTGGACAAAAATACAACTATGGATGAGACCAATGACCAATGGGAGGGAGGTAAGGGCAGAGGGAAAGGTGGAAGCTGGGTGGAGGGGTGCTATGGAGGGGAAAAAAGAGAAACAAATGTAATAATCTGAATAATAAAGATTTAATTTTTAAAAAAAGAAAAAAAAAGAAGAAATTCTTTCCAATTGCAGCAACTTAGACAGAACTGGAGAGCATTATGGTAAGTGAAATAAGCCAGTCAATGAAAGAAAAATACCACATGATGTCACTCATTTATGGATAATAAAGAACATTATAAACTGATGAACAAAAAGATAAATATAGAGGCAGTAAAGCATCAAACAGACTGTTAAACTACAGTGGTAAGGTTAGGGAGAAGTGGGGTAGATAAGAGATCAACCAACGGACTTGTATGCATGCATATAAGCATAACCAATGGACACAAGACATTGGGGGTTAGGGCATGCATGGGAATGGGAGGGGGCAATGGGAAGATATGTACACTGTTATACAATAAAAAATATGGAAAGAAAATAAAAAAATCAATAAAATATATTTAAAAAATAAAATAAAATAAAAGGATTTGGTGTGTTTGTGGACTGTATTGACAATTCTTCACCATTTTTCTCTATCCCAACTCAAAACACCTGTGCTGTAGCAGTCTGTGCTATATTTAGTTTGCAAGTAGTGACTTAGTTTTATGCAAGCAATACCATTTGTCATATAAAATTAAAGTTGTTAATTTAGAATGAACAGGTCTTATAGTTCTTTATATTTTATTTGTATATGTTTTGGTTTTAATTAGACTAATAAAAAATGTATACCTAACTTATGTATATACATATTTACGTTACAAAATCATATAATTAAGTCAACTCCAGATGCAATAAGAATTGTTTTTTCTTTAGGAGAAATCTCTATGTTGCTCAGGTTTGAGAAACATGAGGAGTCATTCTTAACTTTCTCTCCCTCATCCTCCCACCCTCCTTCTCCAAGAGACAATCACCAAGTCATGCTGATTTCACATCATAAACATTTCTCCTTCCCTCCTCTATCTTCACTATCCCTATCTTTCCTGTGTCCTTCAGTGATTTGTCATCCCAGAATCTACAGGATCAAAGCAAGCTCCTTCCTCTGCACTGTGTTCTGGCCTTCAGCTGGTATAGTGTGGCATTTATCTCAACCTGCCACTGTTCTTTTCTCATAGGTCATTAATGCATGTTCCTAATACAGCCGTTATAAACACAGATGCATATGTAGGCAGAACTTCATTATAAAGTGATCAGCTTGATGACCTAGAATATGCTTACATTTTTAAATTATCATCATAATAAAAAAAAACCAAAATATTTAAAATTCTCATAGATAAGTCATAAACAAACCCCTCTCCCTGTTGAGTAAAGCCCAAGCAAATGCATAGCACAGTAGCCCTCAACCCAGGCTATATCCATGAGTAAGAGATCCTCAATTTAAAGTTTAAAACTTTTAATAACCAGTAATACCACATACTAAAGCAATTATTATGGATGATTTAACACAAAATTAGGAAAGTATGTAGGCAAAAGGAGAGTTATTATTAAACTGGGTGAGATGTTATACTAATTTTACAGTCTTGACAATACTTATAAGGAATTCTAATAACACAAAAAGCATCAAATATTCTGCCTTTCCTCATTCTGTTCTAGAGTTCCTCCAATTGTTAGCCTAAGTAATTGCCTTAGAATACCATTGTTATTCCCATACGCCACTGCTAGAAACTTGTCCTGGAGACCTATAAAATTTAGATAGTCTGTTTCTTTAAAGGAAAGTGTTAACTCTATTGATCGGTTGATAATTTTGGAATGAAATAAGTTGCTGAACAAGGTATATTAATTCACTTACTCATTTATCAAATATTTAACAAGCAACAATAACATGTCAGAAATCAGTAGGATGATTAAATAAGTAGATGACATAAGTTCTGATATAGTAAGTACTATAGAAAAAATTAGCCAGGAAAAGAAAGAGAGCCACTGGAGATGGCTAATTTTGGTAGTCATCCCTACAAATTCTCAGATAAATACACAGACTTTTGCATCCAGGAATATGCACTAAAAATTTCTGACTCCCTCTCTCATCCAGGTGTTAAGAGATTGAGGCTCAGGCTTAGAATCTGACTTATTTGTCCCCCTCCTTTAGAACACATGAGAATAGTTGAAAAAAATTTGCATGGGGTTACTAAAAAAAAAAAAAGTAATAATCCCAACTACCTGTTATTTCTGAGCAGAAAGAAGCACAAAGACTCTTTTTTTCATTAATTATTAAAAAGCTTCTCAGAGCCCTAGCCAGCTTAGCATCAGCCTGTGGTCCCAGGTTCAATTCCGGCCAAGGGCACATGCCTGGGATGCAGGCTCGATCCCCAGTGGGAAGTGTGCAGAAGGCAGAGCCAATCAATGATTCTCTCTCATCACTGATGTTTCCATCTGTCTCTCCTTCTACCTTCCTCTCTGAAATCAATAAAGAAATATATATATATATAAAAGCTTCTCAGAGAAACCAAAATGGTGGCATAGGGAATACCTAAACTGCTGCCTAGGTCAACAATTTCAAAACTACAGCTAAAAGACAGAACAGACATCCTCCAGAATCACAGAAAAACTGGCCAAGTGGAAATTCTACAACTAGAAGGAAAGAGAGGGGCTCACGGAGACTCAGAGGACCTGCAAAAAGCTGAGTTACAGACACATGCATGTAGAGAGGACAGGCAGCAGAGTGCCTGGCTGGCATCCTCTAGTGGAAGGGAGACAGAAACTCCAAACTGCACTGAACTCCAGTTCCAGGAAAGACTCATATGGGGGGAGTCTGGACTGTTGGGAAAAGGGAGGAGTGCACGGAAACTTAGGGGAGCCACAAAAGGCAGAGGTCTGGAGGCGTGCGAGTGAGCACACAGAGGGCTGACTACTGATTGTGCCGCTGGCTTTCTCTAGTAGGAAGACAGAACTTCCCAACTGCATTGAAATCCACTTCCAACTGCACTGAACCGCAGTTTTGGGTGAGACTCTGAGAATTCAGATTCATATGAGTCCCCAGAATACACAGAAACTCAGGGGAGCTAGAAAGGCAGATGTCTGGAGGCTCACGAGTGCAAGTACGCACAGAGAGGGCTGCAGCAAGGGACACTGAGACCCAGGGGCTGACTAGGGCAGGGCTGAAGGGAAGCCAAGGCTAGCTGCTTAGCCCTGAGACTCTGCCCCATCCAAGCTGAACACAGAGGCTTTTGCAATTTTGCAAGTCTTGTCTCATAAGGCTGACTCCAGCACAGAAATTCTTCAAGTGTAGACACAGGTGATTCTCACAATTAATTGGCTTGGAGGTCAATTCCCCCCAGTGATACCAACAACAATCAATAATTAACTACAACAAGGCTGTACACACAGTCCACAAAGGGGTGCACCAAGAGAGTCCAACTCAGGTAACTGGGGAGGTGGAGTTACTGGGCCATATAGGACACCTAGCACACAAAGCTACTCTACCAACTCAGGGAAGCAGCAAAAATGCAGAAACAAAGAAACAGATCACAAACAAAAGAAATGAAGGGAAACAAACAACTAGATATAGAGTTCAAAACCACGGTTTTAAGGTTTTTCAAGAATTTCCTAGAAAAGATGGATAAATTTAGAGAGACCCAAGAGAAGATGAAAAAGGACCAACTAGAAATTAAACATACACTGACTGAAATAAAAATATTATACAGAAAACTAACAGCAGACTAGAAGAATGCAAGAATCAAGTCAAAGATTTGAAATACAAGGAGGCAGAAAACACTCGACTGGAAAAGCAAGAAGAAAAAAGAATCCAAAAATGTGAAGATAATGTAAAGAGCCTCTGGGAAAACTTCAAGCGTACCAACATCAGAATTATGGGGGTGCCAGAAGAAGAGAGAGAGCAAGATACTGAAAACTTATTTGAAGAAATAATGACTGAAAACTTCCCCTAGCTGGTGAAAGAAATAGACTTACAAGTTCAGGAAGTGCACAGAACCCCTAACAAAAGGAATCCAAAGAGGACCACACCAAGACACATCATAATTAAAATACCAAGAGCAAAAGACAAAGAGAGAATATTGCAAGAGAAAAACAGTTAATTACCTACAAGGGAGCATCCATATGATTGTCAGCTGATTTTTCAACAGAAACTATGCAGGCCAGGTGGGAGTGGCAAGAAATATTCAAAGTGATGAACAGCAAGAATCTACAATCAATTATTCTACCCAACAAAGGTATCATTCAGAATTGAAGGTCAGATAAAGAGTTTCACAGATGAAAAAAAGCTAAAGGAGTTCATCAACTCCAAACCAGTATTATATGAAATGCTGAAAGGTACTCTTTAAGAAGAGGAAGAAGAAGAAAAAGGTAAAGTTAAAAATTATGAACAATAAATACATATCTATTAACAAGTGAATCTAAAAATCAAGTGAATTAAAAATCTGATGAACAGAATAAACTGGTAAATATAATAGAATCAGGGGCATAGAAAGGGAGTGGACTGACAATTCTCAGGGGGAAGGCGTGAGGGGGGATCAGGGAGAGACAGGACAAAAATCATACACCTATGGATGAGGACAATGAGGGTGGGTAAGGGCAAAGGGAGGGGTGGGAGCCGGGTGAAGGGGAGCTATAGAGGGGAAAAGAGAGGAACGATTGTAATAATCTGAACAATAAAGATTTATTAAATTTTTAAAAAATCATGAAAAAAAACCCACTTCTCATTACAACAGGTCTACTATGCTGATCAAACAAAACATGATCTTGAATATTATTCAGCAATATAAAAGAAGGAAATCCTGCCATTTGCAACAACATGGATGGACCTTGAGAGCATTATGCTAAGTAAAATAAGTCAGACAGAAAACGCTAGTACCATATAACTTCACTTATATGTGAAATCTGAAAAACAAACAAAATAAACTAATAGCTATGGAAAACAGATTGGTAGTTGCCAGAAGCAAGGAGTGTGTTGGTGGGTACAAAGTAGGTAAAGCACTCTAAAGGTACAAACTTCCAGTTATAAAATAAATAAGTTCTGGAACATAATGTATAGCATGGTAAATATAGTTATTAATACTGTGTTGTATAATTAAAAGTAGAGTAGATCTCAAAAGTTCTTATTACACACAAAAAAACTGTAATTATGTGTGAGGATAGATGTTAACTAGACTTACTATAGTGAGCTTTTTTCAATATATACATATATCAAATTATAATATTGCAGTAATGCAATGAACTAATATAATGTTATATGTCAACTATACTTAATAAAAGATAAAAAACAGCAGTTGAGATTTGGGGATCTGGCCTATAGTAAAAAGTTGTTTAAGTATCACCTGGCCAGTGTGGCTCCATGTCGAGTGTCAACCCATGAACCAGGAGGTCATGGTTTTATTCCTGGTCAGGGCATGTGTCCAGGTTGTGGGCTCAATTCCCAATGTGGGGCATGCAGGAGGCAGCCAGTCAGTGATTCCCTCTCATCATTGATGTTTCTCTCTCTCCCTTCCTCTCTGAAATCAATAAAAATATATTTTTAAAAAGTTGTCTAAGTATGATCAGATATTAAGGTCTAACATCTCTGACCTGACAACTTCACGTCTTCCCAGGGCATGACCAACTTGCAAGTTATAGTAGACACCACATGTTCAACATGGACCCTGAAGTTCTCCCAGCAGAATACTCCTAGGTCCTGGCAGCTGATGAATGGACAAGTTTCCTAATTTATAGTATTTTACTTCCTGGAAAGCTTTATGAAGAGTGGGAGCTAATCTCAGGGGCTAATCAAGAAATCCTGCTGGAAGACTGGAACTAATATCTAAGAAAGTTATATCTAAAGCAGTTTCTCAAAGCCATCACCAATAGCATCACTATCATCTGAGAACTTGTTAGAAATGCAAATTACAGTGTACTATCCCACACACATTGAATCAGAAATCATGGTGGTGAGGCCCAGCAATTTATATTTAACAAGACTTCCGGGAAATTCTGAGGCAGACTTAGAGTTTAAGAACCATTGATCAAAGGTATTCTAAAAAGACATTGTCAGTGTTACCAAGAGGCAGAACAGTAGGAAACAACCTGATGGACAACACACCTAAAAATTCTAAAAATATGGCAAGCTGATGGAAAAAGTAAAAAATTAGACTTTGTTTTCTAAGAATTGGGTGCTACAATATATGGAACCATTTAGTTCTCTGGTCTAAGTAGTTGGGCAAAATCTGGATCCCAATCTTGTCAAAAGGGAGGGTTGTTGCCCAGGCTAGAGAAACAACTTCCAATAAAAGAAATTCCAGAAGAGCAGCAGACTTTAATATTTTATAAAACGGGCCATTCTCATGCTCCACCCATACTATGACACATTGAAGATACATCAATTTGCTTTAAGCACAATCTCATCCTGCCTATAAATTATTATCTTGCACCTCAAATATGGCACACATTTAAAAAGACATTGTTTTTGTTGTTTTGGTCTCTGTGTCTGGATTTAATTGTTTGCAGCAGAATGCCCAACACAGAAGTAATCACAAATATTTGGCAGTGCAAAGAGGATAGTGCTCAAGTACAAATGAGCAATGTGATTTCCTTTAAATAAACACTAAACACAGCCTGGTCCTCCGAGCACCTGGGTTCTAGGCCTGTGGATCCAGAAGGATATCAAGGTTCTCTGCCCTGAAATTAATGCATGGAATTAGGATGCCACTGGTCATCAAAACAACGAGTTTAGCCAAAACTGGTTTGGCTCAGTGGATAGAGCTTCGGCCTGCGGATTGAAAGATCCCAGGTTCAATTCCAGTCATGGACAAGTACCTTGGTTTCGGGCATATCCTCAGTAGGAGGTGTACAGGAAGCAGCTGATCAATGTTTCTCTCTCATCGATGTTGCTAACTCTCTATCCCTCTCCCTTCCTCTCTGTAAAAAATCAATAAAATATATATATTTTTTAAAAAGTTTATTCTAGGGTTGCACCTAGATGACTTCCTTCAGCTGGTCCTATAGGACCAGCTTATGGATCTGTGTTTTTTGCTAATGCGAGGGCCATTTGTTGCATTCACAGTTGTGTCCTTCCCCAGGCGAGAACGTGTTAGGCTGCCAGTAATGCCTTCTTCTGTGAGAGCCAAGCAGAAAGTCTCCTTGTATTCCTCTTAGCATAGTGGCTTCTATAAACTCTTGGACTCCAGCAGCACAGGAAATCTTGTCCTCTGGTATTTGGTCAAGAAAAATAGAAAACAAAAACACTAAGAAATTACATCCTCCAAGATAATTGCCATTAGTAACTAAAGAATTGGTAGAGAAATGCACAGTTTACAATCAAGCACACCTGTGGCCCTGATTTCAGAACCTTGGATTGGCTACCAGAAACCCTTTTCAGGCTAATTCCAAAGATTATGGAAGGATTGTATTCTACAGCCTCGGGCATCTGTGAGCTAAAAAAAGTCAGGCAAAATGGTAAAGACAGTAAAATTCACCTTTGGTCCCCTCTCCCCACACTTCTTTCTGTAATCCTCTCCCACCTCCAGGTAAACCTTCACCACCCACATTCAATCAGTCAAATTATTCCACCTTTTCATGTCTCACTCATCACCTTGACCCAAATGTCTAAGGTTGGGTGAAAACAGCCTTGTCAGATTTCATAAGTGTGCAATGATGGCTCAAACTGAAATGAGACACTCTGTCACAAGGGAAAGAGAGCTTGTCAAAGAAATTCAGATTAAAATTGGGTAGCTCTCAAATTACAGGTTAGAAAACTTTATTTTTAGAGATAAGTTTTATACTTTATACTTTGTACTGTTTTTCAAAAGTCAAATTTAAAAAAATGGCACTTCATTTTAAAAACCAAGACTAGTATTTTATTATTATGGATCCATTAAAATTTTTATCTGTCAATAATTAAAAATCATTACTATTTTAAAGAATTTTTAGACTCTATTCTGCTTACTCTTAAAGTTGAATAAAGTTAATTTCTTGCCCTGTAAAACACTTCATTCTTTTGCCATGTCTATAGTGAACTAATGTATATGTCCTTTCTACTCAAATTCCAGTCACTTTCCAGTTGGTAAAACTAGATATATGGTACTGATGTTGCTTCAATAAAGTCATCATTCTCAATATTGCTCTCAATGTTGTTGAAATATATTTTTGAATGTATATACATATATTTGAATAGTATATATATTTAAATATATTAATTAAGATCTTTGAAAATATGTGTTTGATCAGTCTATTTCCAGGAGTCCAGTTTCCAAGTTTTCTTTCCTCTTCTCTTCTTTTTTTTTCTTCTTTTTGTTTTTCCTTGACAACAAAAGGACTAAGGAAAATAAACTAAAGGTGAAAATATTTACAGGGTGTAATTCATCTAGGATCCTACTTGAAGGATTTGGGACTTTTGTTTACAAGTTTTGTTTCCTACCTTGCCAGATATGGAAGGTCCCTTGAGGTTTTCTTTACCATTTTGTGGTGGCCGGTCATCCTGCTGTACCAGGAAGGGGAGAACAATCTGTTTATGAGGATAGGTGGGAACAGTATGCCCCCAACAGTCTTGCCAAGAAAAACAGACAGGCATGGCTGGCATGGCTCAGTGGTTGAGCATTGACCTATGAACTAGGAGATAATGGGTTTGATTCCTGGTCAGGGCACATTACCGGATTGCGGGCTCAATTTCCAGTAGGGGACATGCAGGAGGCAGCCAATCAATGATTCTCTCTCATCGCTCATGTTTCTATCTCTCTCCCTTTCCTTTCTTCTCTAAAATCAACACACACACACACACACACACACACACACACACACACACATCTTTTTTCACCCCATTGACCTTCCCCTAGCCTCCCCTACTTCCTGTCACATGCCCTCATCCCCCACACCTCACCCCCAGTGTCTTGTGTCCATTGGTTGTGCTTATATGCACGCATACAAGTCCTTTGGTTGATTTCTTCTCTCTCCTCAGCCTTCCCACTGTAATTTGCCAGTCGGTTGGTGCTTTACTGCCTCGGTATCTATCTTTTTGTTCATCAGGATATAATGTTCTCCCTTCCTCTCTGTAAAAAATCAATAAAAAATATATTTTAAAAATATTTCTACCCACTTCTTAATATTGATAGCTTCCCAGTTCTATTTAATGTCCAAAAAGTGTTTCCCCAAATTTTGAACTCTTTCACTGTAAAGGTTTGTTACAAAGAATGTGATTTGGGGAATTACCTTATTTTATATTGCTATAAACAAACTTTAGATTCTACATGTGCCACTTTCCTCCTTCCCTGAAGGGTGTATGTTTAATAGTGGCATCTTCAAAATTGTTTTAATATACTTTAACACTTAAAAAAATATTTTAAAAATAAGTTAATTTTTTAAAAAGAATAAGTTGTTACTACATTAAAAAAAAACAAAGAATGAAAGGTTTAAGACAGTGGTCAGCAAACTCAGTCAACAGAGCCAAATATCAACATTACAATTGAAATTGCTTTTGAGAGTCAAATTTTTTAAACTTAAACTTCTTCTAATGCCACTTCTTCAAAATAGACTTGCCCCAGGCCGTGGTATTTTGTAGAAGAGCCACACTCAAGGGGCCAAAGAGCCATATGTGACTCACAAGCCACAGTTTGCCAACCACGGGTTTAGAAGGTTACAACAGGACCAAGAACCAACCGCCTGTACTGACTGATAAACATCAAAATAGGTTATTGAATAGTTGTGGGATTTAATTATTTGGAGAAGTATAAAAAGTGAATTTTTAATCATCTTTGTCACACAGCACCTACCATTGCCTGGCACTTGATAGTAGTTACCTGTCCCGACGACTCTGCAGGGCTGTTACAGGTGTTAGATAAGACAGTATCCCTGTCAGGCCTGGAAACAGCTCTTCTAATCCTTTCCATGCAGTCAGATTTGTTGAATGAACCTCCCCACTCTCAACTCTTCTATAAAAGGCATCTAGTTTACCCCTGACGACAACCTGGGAGGTTATTAGGAAATATAATCATGTCTTATTTTACACTAAGGCCCATGGAAGCCAAGACTGTAGTCTTTGGTCACAGAGGTAGCCACTAAGGTGGTGTGAACCATCAACTCTCTGTAAAAGCATTTTTGAAAGATATTAGTACTGGTTTCCACTTCAGAAAATTCGTTCAAAATAAGCTTTATTATAATAAGGGTGAGGAAGGAAAGAAACAGAAGAACTCTTTGATCTAGTTCATTTACTTGGGAGAAGGGGTATATCCTGTGACATCTTCCTAACGTCGGTGAATCGGAGGCACTTACTGTGTTTGGGGATGTGTGCCCAAGTATTTTCATACAACAACTCTCAACCAACTGAGCTGATAAACTAAAACATACTGTGTTGCATTGATTTCACTGAAACAAAAAGCCTTTTCACCAAGACAGATAACTGAAGTAAAATATTTTCTGAATAAATATTTTTGGTTTGCTAAGCAGCTTTCATATTATGCATCAAAACACACAATTTTTTTTCAAGTTAAAAAGAAATCACAGCTATTCTGTAAATAAAACATTAGACAAGTGTGAACCTTAGCATCTTCTGAAAAGCAGACCTGAGACCAAACTTTGATGACTGATTGTAAATCCATCCAGTATAATTAATAAATGTAATGTTGATGATGGAACTAGAATTTCTTATATAGTAGTAAACCATAGATTATTCAGCTTTCAATTATTCATGTTATAAAAAGACTTCCATCTAAGATGAGAGAGGGCAAAGAAAACCAATGTTAAAATACCATTCAGGCAGACAACATCAATAGCTCTGGATAAAAATGCAGGAAGAGAAAAGGAAGCAGATGGTGGAGAAAGGACCAGACATTGCTGTGGGCCAGACATTTCAATGCCTTAATCTGCATTAATTGGCATGGTAGATAGTTTTACCCTTTATTTTAGCGAAATGGAAACTGATTCACAGAGAAATTAAGTGGACATCCAAAATCATAAATAAGAGTAGAAGCAAAGACTTGAACCCAGTTATTTCAAGTTCCAAAGCTCCACTGAGGAGAGTGCATGCGCTTGTACCCACCTGCCTCTCCCAGCTCATCCCCTCTCCCTCACCCACCTACTCCAGCTTCCGTTCCTCCAACAGGGCAAGTTCTTTCCCTCACCAGACAACTAACCTGTGTTTTTTTTCCTAGTGCTTAGAAAACTCTTATTATCACTTTACCTTGCTGGCTCTTTCTCATCTTTCAGTTTTCAGCATAAACATCACTTCCTCAGACAGTGGAGTCTTAATCCAAAATGTGGTTCCCTGCATCTGCCTTCATGGTACCCACGTCTGTTCCATTTCACTCATCATATTTTCTAATTACACCTTTAATAGTGCTTCTTCCTTCGATGCTGCTCCCCCACTAAACTACAAGTGTCTGCAGCACAGGAATCACATATGTCTGATCTTTGCTTCTGATCCAGGACCCAGCACAGTGCTCAACACACAGAATGTATTTCATGCATATATTTAAATGAATGAGAAAGTGAGATATAGAAACTGTCTAAAATGATCTACAGGCTGTCTGATAAGGTTAAGTTAGCCAAGAGCATTGAGAATTTATGGTGGTACAGGACTTCTTCAGAACTTTACTGGTGTGCCAAAATGGGATATTAACAAAGAGAATAGAGATTATCCCCCCACTTTAAAAACAAAAACAAAAACAAAACTAACTAATCAGAATACACATAGGAAAGCTATGGAAAACCCTGGGCCCTGAAGCCCTCACTGTGCTGGGAAATCAACATTGTCCTGGGTTTGCCTGTCACTCCCTTGACCACAAAGCCATGGCTTTTCCTCATTAACTTCACAGTCATCATCGCCTGTCAGCTCCAAGTTAGCAAACAGCTGTCTGATTAAATCATGTGCTAGTCTCATCGCCAATTCTTCAACATCAATCACTGCAACTTAATCCAGGCTAATTCTTTCAGGTTTTACTAAAAGGTGTCAGACTGGCAAATCTAGTCTTCCAATGATGTCCCTGATTTTTGTTTTGGGCTTTACTTACCACAACACTTGCTCAGGTGACTGACTTCCTGTGGGTGAAGAGCTAATGCATTCTAGTTAAAGATTGAACAACAAGTCAGAATTCCTCAGTTTTCATTCCGTTCTGTAACTACCTAGCTATGTGCACAAATAATTTAAACCCCTCTAACTTAACTATCTTTTTGTTGTTGTTAATCCTCACCCAAGGAAATTTTTCCATTGATTTTTAGAGAGAATGGATGGGAGAGGGAGAACACAGAGAGAAACATCTATGTGAGACAGACACATCCATTGGTTGCCTCCCACATGTGCCCCAGCACAAGCTGGGGATGGAGCCAGCAACTGAGGTATGTGCCCTTGACAAGAATCAAAGACCCTTCAGTCTTCGAGCCAATGCTCTAACCACTGGGAAAAGCAGCTAGGGCTAACTTAACTATCTTAACTTTCTCGCTGAGGGCTTGGAAGATTCTCAGAGACATCTGGGTGACTGAACCTTGCTCTAATTCTGCAGCTCTAACATCAGAAAGACCAGACTGTAAGGCCGGTGCCAATGAGTATGTTAAAAGAGGGTGTGATGCTGGCTATGGCAGCACCTATCCTAAAATTGGAACCAAACAGTGATTAGCATGGCCCGTGAGCAAATTTGTAAAGCGTTCTACATTTTTAAAACCAGGAAGAAAAAAAGGGGGTGTTGATGCTTGTGCATACTATAGTATGCTATCTCATGTGTAACACCAATATTGATAATCTGATCATAAGATCCAGCTGGGCTTAGGTGGGGGTGGGGTGGGAATGGTCTTCCTACAAGTCCCCAAGTGACCCTCAATCACTCAGACTTAATCATATGCAGGGATGTTGAAGCCCTCTTTGGGAGCCCAGAGACTTGTGCATTGTGTCTGTCATGGAGAACAATGATGATCTCTCTCTCTCCCGTGTTTCCTGATAGCACTTCATTCCATCTCCATCCTTAGATAAATACACCTTGACACATTTCCCAGGTAGTATCTGCCTGGCCTCTATTTCATTCAGAACCTATTGATGGGATTTGTCAACATGGTGGTATCATAAGTTCAAATATGCTTTGGAAAAATAAAAAGTATTTCACAAATATGAGTGATTATCACCAACTGCCCACAAAGGCAATTTTTTTAAATCCTCACCTGAAGATATGTTTTTATTGATTTTCTTTGAGAGAAAGAGAGAGAGAGTAACGAGAGACAGAAATATCTATGTGAGAGAGAACATCAATTAGTTGCCATACTCGCCCCAACCAGGGATCAAACCCACAACCCAGGAATGTGCCCTGACTAGGAAGTAAACTCGCAACCATCTGGTGCACAGGATGATGTTCCAACCAACTGAACGACCCGGCCAGGGCAAAGGTGAATTTTTTTGAGCTCTGATTTCTTTTCTACAGGAATAGATATAATATGGTATTTGTAACGGCTCAGGTTCAAATTCTACTGTACTTACAGACATTGTGTCTTTAGAGAAGTCACACTCTGTCAGAACCTTGGTGTCTTCATACGAAAATAGAAATTCAGTAATAGTATCTATCTCATAAGGTTGTTGGGAGGGTGAAGAAGACCAAAGTTCTACCACCTCTTAGAACAGTGGTCAGCAAACTCATTAGTCAACAGAGCGGCAAACCGTGGCTCACGAGTTCCTTTTAAGTATGGTACCTGGGAGGCTTCACCCCCATGTTCCATTGTTTCTGAGTTGCCTACCAAGGACTTGACTGCCCTGTATGTTCGTTCTGCTTTCCTCAACTACCTGTAAATCACACATTCTCACTTCTGAAATCTAAGATTTCCCATCTTTGTCTCCTTTGTCCAAAATGACATTTATACCCAATTTTGCATCACTGTCTTTGGAATTTTCATGCTTATGTGAATTCCTGATATGCATGTATTAAAATTTGATTTTCTCCAGTTAATCGGTCTCTGTTAATTTGGTTATTGGCCCAGCTAGAAGAACTTGGAATGTGGAAGGAAAATACTACATTTTTCTTAGCAAAAGATAATACAGGAAATATCAGGTGCTATCCCAGCACAAAGAAAGCACTAATATTTGATAGTGAAATCAGAAACCCAAAATTTGAAAGAAGTAAATGAATTTAAAAGCTCTGAGTCTATCAGAATATTTTATGTTAAAATAACAAAATTAAACTCAAACTGGCTTAAGTTATCATGGTAACCCATTGGCACCTGTAATTGAAAAGCCCATAGGAAATGTAAACATCAAGCACTGTTCACAGAAGGGCCAGCTCCACTTCTCTGCAGTTCTGCTGGCTGCACTCTAGTCCAGGTTACTCTCTCAGACTGCCTCACTGTTGCAAGATGCCTGCCAGCAGTTACCAGGACAAAACACATTCTCCTTCACATCCAGAAAGGATTGAATGTGATTTCCCACAATGAACAAGTTTTGGAGACCCTGAACTCCCATCGTGACCAGGTGAGTGCCAGGCACTGCTGTGTAGAACTGGAGAGACTGAGGAGAGAGGTGCTGCGCAACAGGGAAAGGTAAAATAAATGTCACAAAGACAATCACAACATCAGCTATCTATATATATAAAGAGCCAGCATCCGTAACATCCAAAACGACCAAATGGACAACCTAACACTGGAAGTCAGTCCTGCAGTCAGTGCTGGGTCGCCATAGCAGGTGCCATGGAAAACCAGCACTGACTGCTGAAGGGGCTGTGGATCAGGCCTGGAGAGTGGCCCAGAGAGAGAAGCAGGGACTGATCTGCAACCTCTGTAGCAGCTGTTGATCAGCCCTTGCCTCTCTTTCTCTCTGGGCCACAGGGACTGCTGATCAGCCCTGTCTTTCTGATCAGACCCAGAGAGAGGCCTGGAAATGCTGACTGGCATAAAAACTGACCAATCAGAACCAAATCTGAATGAATTGTGAAAGCAAAACCTAAGGTGGGGGCTAACAAAGGATTTTAAGGGCAACAGCTGTTTGGTGTAAGGTGTAAGAAAGTGGTTCAATTTTTTTAATGACTGATTTGGCAGTATAGTGCATATGGCTGGCTATCAGTCCAGATATAGGAATTATGTATTTTTATCTGCCAAGAGCATCTCCTCCTGCTGGAAAAGGCTTTCCTCCCCATTTAAGCAATCCTATCTTATATAATTTATCTATACTAATAAAAGGGTAATGTGCTAATTAGACTGGGTCAACCAGCCATCTTCCAGATGTCCAACTTCCTTCTGGACAAAGCCATGGGGGTTGGGGGCCACAGCAGAGTCAGTTAAGGACAATCAGGCCAGCAGAGGAGGACAGTTGGGGGCGAGATCAGGCCGGTGGGGAAGGGAAGTTAGGGGTAGTCAGACAGGCAAGCAGTTGAATATCCCCCTGATTGAAGATGTTGCAGGCTAGGCTGAGGGACCTCCCCCTGTGCATGAATTTCATGCACTGGGCCACTGGTAGTGACACAATAAGTGCTTAGTTGGGGACAATGCATTTAAAGTTTGTTTTTAGGGAAATAAAATACCTATGAAGAAATGTTGAATTTGAAGGTTTCCTAATAAGCCCAGCAGGGAGGGAGTAGGCACAAGGAAGGACCCTCTGAACTACCCAACAGAAACACTGAAGTATACCAAGCTCAGGAGGGAAGTTTCCTGTCCCTAAGGGCACCTGGAAGTTTGAGCAACACCATCTTATAGCTGCTCCAAAGCCCCTGAGGTGAGAATCCTGGCATAGTTTTTCCTTCCAATTCCTAGATATGAAATCAGCTGGAGAAAAGCTTTCCAGTGCTAGAGAAGTTTAAATGATAAAAGTCCTTCTCCTTACTCATTCACAGAAAAACACAAACCCTCCACCAGTACCACGGAAAAGGCTGAGTGACACAAATGCAGTCTCACCTTAGGAAGCCAAAGCTGGCCAGGGTAGCTCAGTGGTTAAGCATCGATCTATGAACCAGGGTGTGACAGTTCGACTCCTGGTCAGGGTACATACCCAGGTTGTGGGCTCAATCCCCAGTGCGGGACATGCAGGAGCCAGCTCATCAATGTTTCTCTTTCATCACTGATGTTTCTATCCCTCTCTCCCTCTCCTTTCTACTCTGAAATCAATAAAAACATACTATAAAAAAAAGAAAGAAAAAAAGCCAAAGCCCCAGGATAAACCTCTTCAGGTGACTTCCTTTTACCTCAATGAAGCATTTCACTGGATATTGGGCTCCTTTGGCTATAAAGAACTGAAATCCACTCAAGATCCTTAAGCAAAAAGGGAATTTATTGGATGAATACACAGGATCTGACAGTCAGAGAGTACAGTTTGACGGTGATGTGAATGCCCAATTGCTTTAGTTTTCTAACAGTCACACAGCTTTCCTGTCTTAATTTGTCCATGGGTCAGCCCTGGCTTTACATTTTCCATGTTCAAGATCCACTACTACAATGCTAAATAGGTCCCATAAGCCAATTTCAAATTTCTAAGAGCAAGAGCCCTCTGTTGCATGTAAGGCCACATGTCTGTCCCTGGCCAGTCTGCTACAGCTGAGGAGGGCAGGGTCACCAGGTTAGGTCTGCTGCACACTCAGACAGGTCCTACCACGGACTCTGGGAAAGGAAGTGAGTAGGGAGGTCAAAATATGGGTATGCATATGTTAGACATGTCATTCCTTTCCTCTTCTTTTTAAAAAAAATTAATAAATCTTTATTGTTCAGATTATTATAATTGTTCCTCTATTTTCCCCCCATTGCTCCCCTCCACCTGGTTCCCACCTCACCCTCTGCCCTTACAGCACCCCCGTCATTGTCCTCATCCATAGGGGTATGATTTTTGTCTGGTCTCTTCCCGAACACCCCTCACCCTTTTCCCCCTAAGAATTGTCAGTTCACTCCCTTTCTATGCCCCTGATTCTATTATATTCACCAGTTTATTCTGTTCTTCAGATTTTTATTAACTTGATTTTTAGATTCACTTGTTGATAGATATGTATTTGTTGTTCATAATTTTTGTCTTTATCTTTTTCTTCTTTTTCCTCTTCTTAAAGAGTACCTTTCAGCATTTCATATAATACTGGTTTGGTGCTGATGAACTCTTTTAGCTTTTTCTTATCTGTGAAGCCCTTTATCTGACCTTCAATTCTGAATGATAGCTTTGCTGGGTAGAGTAATCTTGGTTGTAGGTTCTTGCTATTCATCAAGTTGAATATTTCTTGCCACTCTTGTCTGGCCTGCATTGTTTCTGTTGACAAATCAGCTGACAATCGTATGGGTGCTCCCTTGTAGGTAATTAACTGTTTTTCTCTTGCTGCTTTTAATATTCTCTCTGTCTTTTGCTCTTGGCATTTTAATTATGATGTGTCTTGGTATGGTCCTCTTTGGATTCCTTTTGTTTGGGGTTTTGTGCGCTTCCTGGACTTGTAAGTCTATTTCTTTTACCAGGTGGAGGAACTTTACAGTCATTATTTCTTCAAGTAGGTTTTCTGCATCTTTCTCTCTCTCTTCTTCTGGCAAAATTACAGTTATGAAGTAGCAACGAAAATAATTTTATGGTTGGGGATTACCACAACATGAGGAACTGTATTAAAGGGTCAAGGCATTAGAAAGGTTGAGAACCACTGCTCTAGACTGTTATTTTTAGATTAGCCCAACACAAAAAGCCCAGCATTTACCCAAAAAGTGTGGGAAGCCATTCATTGTCTTCATTAGCAGAGAGGTGTAGACAAGGAATCCAGAAGGCTGGTGACCCTTGAGCTCTGGCAAAGGTCAGGGCTGTACACCCACTATTTAATCCAGACAATAGTAGCTGAAGCAACTTCCCTTCCAGATAGTCATGTTAATCCTTCTGAGAAGATAGTCTGCCTCTTACTGGAAATTGCCTGCCTAAGGGCTATAGGTATATCCCAAATTGAATAAAAGGATGGCAAAACCAGAGCCCAAGTGGAGTCCTTCCTCTTGAGCTGGGCTTCCACCTGGTACCCCAATATTTCCAAATTATTATTTCTTGTCTCGTCTCTTTCATTTGCATGTGGCCCCTCTTCCAGAGACCAAACCCTGAACTACACGGGATGTGAGTCATCACATGAAAGCCTCCTGCTTTATGTTTTATGTCTCTTGATCTGCCCTCAAAGCCTGGACCCAAATTTGTCATTACTCAGCAGTCCTCAGTGCTGTGCAGAATCAGCCTTCAGTACAGAGGAAGGCAGCATGGCACTGTGGGAAAGAGCCCAGAGACCTGGGAGAATTCTGACCTTGCCGATAACTGCTTATCTGGTCTTAGGCAACTCGTCCAGCCTTCCCTGGCCTGTTTCCTCATTTGTGTGAGACACTCTGACTCACCTCAGTTCTCCCACTGAATGGTTCCAAACGGGGCCCCAGAATCTTGAAGTTACTGTGCCTAGAAAAACAGTTATTGCTCAAAAGGAAGATGAAAGCAAGTTTTTGAGATTGCTTGAATTTTTAATTCCATATTTCCAGCAACTTCTCAGGACATTTAAAGGCTGCATCTTATTTGATGTCTGAGGGAACATGTTTTTATCTCAGAGGGGATTGGATCCAACTTCTTCACCTGCATTACAATGAGGCAAAAGAATAACACCAAAACAAATCTTAAAAATAAAAAGCCAACTTTACTGCCAAAATGACTGAAAGAAGTCAATGAAAACAATTTAAAACTCAAACAAACACCAAAAGACAAAATTCCAGTCTGTCAAATATAGAAATGTGTGATTAACACATCACTGTTGGATTGCTTAAACTCGGTTTCCAGCAGATCCAAGCAAACAGCCATCACTGAGTATGGAAATGACCACCTCAATCAGACCACAGTCCAAAACAATATTTTAGACAGAAGGAAATGTGTTGCTCCAAAGAACAAACAAGAACAGGTCAGGACTTTCTTTAGTCTTTGTAGGAATAGGTTGGGCTAGCAAATGTCCCTTTAATTTTAAACAACTTCAAACCGACAAGAATAAACTGAAGCAGCCCTTCCAAACTTATTCCCCAAACCCTAACACCCATTGTACATAATGAACTAATTTCTCTTCTTTGCATCTAGAAAGGTACCTGTCATGTACCATTCTTGGAAGAACTGAAAAAACTAGTCACTCAAGTCATTTTCTGAAACCCAGTTCAGAAAGGCTGATTTAGCAGACTTAATTCTCAGCACTGCTTACACTTTCAATGTTCACAGTAGTTTGTGATCTCACGAGCCACAGAAATATGCTGACATAATGCAGTGGGTGTCTGCTTCTACAGATTTGTTTTCTTTTTTTTAAAATATATTTTTATTAATTTTTTACAGAGATGAATAGAGAGTTAGAAACATCAATGAGAAAGAAACATCAATCAGCTGCCTCCTGCACTCCTCCCACTGGGGATGTGCCCGCAACCTAGGTACATGCCCTTGACTGGAATCGAACCTGGGACCTCTCAGTCCGCAGGCTGATGCTCTATTCACTAAGCCAAACTGGTTTTGGCTACAGATTTGTTTTCTAAATGGTCTTATTGAGCTCAGTTAATCTTAATATTACACACAATTATGTATATGTATTTGTCATTTGTTTTTTTCCTGGGGTTTTGCTGCAATTTGTACAAAACTGGTAGACTTCCATAATGCCTAAAATAATAATTGCACTGCTTTTGCTGGTTTGGCTTAGTGATTAAAGTGTTGCCCTGTGGACTGAAGGGTCCCAGGTTTAATTCTGGTCCAGGGCACATGCCTGGGTTGTGGGCACAGTCCCCAGTGGGGGGTGTGCGAGAGGCAGCCAATCAAAGATTCTCTCATCATTGATGTTTCTATCTCTCTCTCCCTTCTTCTCTGAAATCAATAAAAATGTATATATTTTAAAATTATTGTACCAATTAAAAAATCAAATTATGTATTAAAGTATTATTGTTCAGAAATTATTTTCAGGTACTTTGGGATACATCAAATTAATAATTGAAATAGTATCTTTGATATTTAGGTATGTTTGGAAAACAATAAAGATATAAAGTAAGAGTTTGCATAAACATCTTATAGTCCTGAGTTGAAATTGGAAGTACCCACATAAAATCTGAGGTATTTTATAGAAAAAGAAAATCATCCCTAACCCTATCTACTAAAAAGGCCTAGGAACAATGACTGACCCAGTGTCAATGAGCACCCCTAGCATTTAGATTATGATCTTTAAATACCATTTCCCCTGAGAAACAATAAGAGTTCCTTAGAGAACTAGCTTATCCCAGGTCTTGGGCTGGAAATGTCTAAGATGAGCCTTACATGTCTTACAGCAGTGTGGAAGGAAGCTATCAAAGGCTCTTTCCTTTATGATTTATACCGCAAGGTGACCAAATAAAGAACCTTCTTTTTAGAGGTATTCCAGCTAATAAATAAAATGCTAAAATTAAGAATACCACCATTTTTAGAACATTATGTGACACTGGCGTCAATGTCAAAGGGACTCAGGAGCAAACTAGGAAAGGTATCACCATCCAAAAATGGGCCAATTTGAGCAGGAAAGGGAATAATATCTGCAACAGATTAAAACACATCAAATATGCTAGCATCCACAAGTTGGTAATACTTAAAACAGACAAAAACAAACTTAGTCACCTTTGAAAGTTGCAAAGAAACCAACCTATATTTTTATTGTAGTAATATATACATAACATAAAATTTACCATCTTAAACACATTTAAGTATGCAGTTTAGTGTCATTAGGATATTCACCTTGTTAAACAACCATCGCCACCATCTCCAGAAGTTTTTCACTTTCCCAAACGGAAATCCTATGTCCAATAAATACCAACTCGCTCTTCCTCCTGCCCCCAAATCCCTGTCAATTTATTATTTTAAACTGGTAAATAAAGGTTAAAAAAATGAAACATTTATGCTGCCTTTCCTTTATGATTTATACTGCAAGGTGACCAAATAAAGAACGCTCTTTTTAGAGGTATTCCAGCTAATAAATGAAATGCTAAAATTAAGAATACCACCATTTTTAGAACATTATGTGAAGTGAAATAAGTCACAGAGAAAGACAAGTAGCATATGATTTCACTCATATGTAGAACCTAATGAACAAAATAAACTAACACACAAAATAGAAACAGACTCATAGATGGAGAACAGACAGCTGTCAGAAGGGAGGCTAATTGCCTGGATGGGTGAAAAAGGTGAAGGGATTAAGTGACAGTATTGTGATTACCAAAGAGAAACAGGGTGGGGAGATACATTGTGAGAGAAGGACACTTGACTTGGGGTGGTGAACATATAATGCAATATACAGATCTGTATTATAGAGCTGTACATCTGAGACCTACATAACTTTATTAACCAATGTCACCCCAATAAATTTGATAAGACAGGAAAAAATTAAAATAAATAGATTTTCACTAAAAAAAGAATATCACCATTTTGTAAACCCCAATAAATTAATCAATCATGGAAATGATTAATAATGCCAGATAACACCACAAAAGGAAACATGTTATACTTCCTGATGCTTCAAAGTACAAAGTGCACACACAGTAATACAAACACACACACACACACACACACACACAAAGCAACAACAAAATTACCTGAATATGATCAAGCCTCTATAGCTAACTTCCAAATGTATAATAAATACAGAGGACAGAGGAATATGTTTAATGACAGCATTGAAATACAAGCAGCAAAATACAGACAATTAAAAAAGGCACAGAGAGCTGAAATCGGTTTGGCTCAGTGGATAAAGCGTCAGCCTGTGGACTGAAAGGTCCCAGGTTTGATTCCAGTCAAGAGCATTTACCTTGGTTTTGGGCACATCTTCAGTAGGGGGCGGGCAGAAGGCAGCTGATCGATGTCTCTCTCTCATTGATGTTTCTAACTTTCTATCCCTCTCCCTTCCTCTCTGTAAAAATCAATAAAACATATTTTTAAAAAAGTACAGAGAATGACCTGGCTTTTCAATAAAATGCAAACAGATAAAAAAAGAAAAATTTAAAAGAAAGATAAAGAGAAAGCCTATATATGAAAAGAGACAGCAAACAATTATAAACTTTATTTTGATTGACAACTGAAACAATGTAAACCCTATGTTGCTATGATAGTAAGGGATTAATAATTTTTAGATATTAATATGTGATTATATTTAAAAAGATAGTACTTATCTGTGAGAAAGATCTATAGAGTTTAAAGATTATAATATCTGGGATTCTCTCAAAATAATTCCTTCAAAAGTAAGGGCATGACAGAATTTAAAATGGCCATAAATTGGTCATTGTTCAAGCTGGATAATAGCAAGGATAAAAAAGCATTCACTATAATCTTTTGTCTATTTTTAGTATATGTTTGAAAATTTCCATTACATTTTTTTTAAAAGGAGGAAAACTAAAACCCAAAATGCAACTTTTGGGCTTAATGAATAATTTAAATTAGCTTTAGTCATGTAATAGCTTTTATTACAATTAAAGAACTGTTGATCTTAAATAGCTTGAGCTAAAAACAGCTAACATTTGTGCTTTTCTTCTGCTTCCATGAAAGTGATTTTAAGTACCAATTAAATTTCAAATAATTGTGGCTTTTCTGGGTAATCTAAAGCTCAACATATTTCCTTGCTGTTTGTCAGACTTGCTGCAACATTCCTATTAAACATGTTTTTTAGTGTGAAATGTTGGCTAAATATACAAAGCTTATAACATAGAAATCCAGAAAGCATATTAAATATATTGTATTATTTATATTATTTATTTAAGCATAATAAACAACTTAAATAAATTTCATCTACAGCTTTCTAAAGATATTGGCTAAATCTTCACTCATATTTTATGCTTTCAGAGATTGAAGAAATGGTCAAATGAAAATGTTTCTGTCAGGGAGATCCAAAATGGCAGCGGAGTAGGTAGGAGTTACACTCACCTCATCCCAGAACCAAACTGGAATTACAGCTAAAATATAGGACAATCATCTGGCATA
Source organism: Lasiurus cinereus (assembly GCA_011751065.1). Taxonomy (NCBI): domain Eukaryota; kingdom Metazoa; phylum Chordata; class Mammalia; order Chiroptera; family Vespertilionidae; genus Lasiurus; species Lasiurus cinereus. The sequence continues at coordinate 10,049,172 of JAAGEH010000208.1, forward strand.
ACCAACTGAAGATTAGCTGAACAGAAGCCTTGCAACCAAAGATTTACAGAAGAAACCACATCAAGACTGGTTCAAGTCAAAACTGGTTTGGCTCAGTGGATAAAGGATCGGCCTGCAGACTGAAAAGTCCCAGGTTCAATCCCTGTCAAGGGCATGTACCTTGGTTGTGGGCACATCCCCAGTAGGGGGTGTGCAGGAAGCAGCTGATTGATGTTTCTGGCTTTCTATCCCTCTCCCTTACTCTCTGTAAAAAATCAATAAAATATATTTTTTTTAAAAAAAGGCTGGTTCAATATACCTAAAGTCACTTTAATTCTATTGAACAAATGGGACCAAATGAAACATGACAGTATCCTGAAGAGACCTTATGTTATTTGCCAATCATTTTGGAAAAAAGAAATAGAAATAATGGCAGACTATAAAATGAAGGCAGAAATTCAAGCTTTGACCTTCCTATTATCAGATTATCTCTCCAGAGTATACTTGCGCCACAAATTAAAATCTGGAGGATGGATATAAAAATATATTAGGATATATCTTGTGATTTCAAGAGGATTCTCAGGGTTGTTGTTTTTAGTAGTAGATACTGGGGGAGGGGAGGGAAAATAAAAAACATTTATTCTTAATTTCATGGAGGTAAAATAATGTTCCATTAATTATATTTTTGGTCAAAACAAATGCTGTACTCTAGTTTCTTTAGAAGGCTTTATTTTATCCTCTGTAGAATCTGGTTTCTATCCTATGTTCTAAATTATAAAAGAATATGTTATTTCGACTTATTCTTATTTTAAAGATTTTCTATTGATTTTTAGACAGACAGGAAGAGAGAGGGAGACAAAAAGAGAAACATTGATCGGCTGCCTCCTGCACACCCACAGCTGGGGGTACATAATCTAGAATGTGCCCTGATCAGGAGTCAAACTGGAAACCTTTATGTGTGAGGGATAATGCTTAACCAACTGAGCCACACTGGCCAGGGCATTGACTTTTAAATTTTATTTTAAAAATATTTTACACATTTTTTTTAAAAAGAGAAAATGTTTCTGTCTTCTTTAAAAATGTTGAAGCCAAAACTGGTTTGGCTCAGTGGATAGAGCATCGGCCTGCGGATTGAAGGGTCCCGGGTTCGATTCCTATGGGGGGGGGTGCCTTGGTTTCGGGCACATCCCCAGTTGGGAGCGTGTGGGAGGTGGCTGGTCGATGTTTCTCTCTCATCGATGTTTCTGGATATCTCACAACCTTCCTCTCTGTAAGAAATCAATAAAGTATATTAGAAAAAAAAAATGTTGAAGACAACTTTCATAACATTGCCTACAGTTCTTTATATATGCTCAAATCAGCAATTCTTTTTATAACTCAGTTTCAGAAAAAAAAAAAAACCAGTCTGCCTTCCAAGGGGAATAAATCCTTTTAATCATTCACTAAGTAGGATATTTATTTTTTGTGTTTCTAACTTTCTAGGAAACTCAGGAATGTAGGACCTGGCTGGGTAGCTCAGTTGGTTAGAGCATTGTCAGGACTGCCATAGTTGCAAGTTCTATCCCCAATCAGGGCACAGACAGGAATTAACCAATGACTGTGCAAATAAGTGGAACAACAAACTGATGTCTCTCTCTCTCTCTCTCTCTCTCTCTCTCTCTCTCTCTCTCAATAAATAAAAATATTTAAAAAATAAAAAGCTGAGTTCAGAGAATCCAAGATGGTGACATAGGTAAACACCTCTACTGCTGCCTCGCACACAATTTCAAAACTACAACTAAAAGACAGAACGGACAGCATCCAGAACCACAGGAAAGCTGGCTGAGTGGAAATTCTACAACTAGAAGGAAAGAGAGGGGCTCACGGAGACCCAGAGAAGCTGCAAAAAGCTGAGGTACGGAGACACGCGCGTGAAGAGAGAGCAGGTGCTGGAGTACCTGGCTGGTTTTCTCTGGTGGGAGGGAGATGGAGACTCCCAATTGCATTGAGCCCTTATCCTACAGCACTGAATCCCAGGTCCAGGCGAGACTCACACGGGGGCAGTTTGGACTATGAAAAGGGAGAAGTACATGGAAATTTAGGGGAGTCTTGAAAGGGCAGAAGTCTGGTGGAAGCACTACGTGCACAAGACCAATTGCTGATTGTGCCGCTGGCTTCCACGAGTGGGTGGGAGACAGAGCCTCCCAACTGCGCCACTTCTAAGTCCACTAAACCCTGGGGACCCAGACTCATATGGTCCCAGAGCGCAGGGGAGCCGAAAAGGCAGTGGTCTAGAGGCACTGCACACACACACAGGGACCGCTCCAGTGATTACTCAGAGTCACATGAGACCCAGGGGCCGTGGAGGGCCGAGCCGACTGGAAGGCAAGGCGGTGTGTTAAGCCCTGAGACTCCACCCATCCCAAGCTCAACATAGAGGTTTTTGCAGTTTTGCAAGTCTTGTATCATAAGGCTGAATGCAACACAGACGTTCTCCTGGCATAGTGAAAATGCTGAGACAAACAAAGAGATCACAAACAAAAAAAATGAAGAAAAACAAACGACTGGATATAAAGTTCAAAAACACGCTTATAAGGTTTTTCAAGAATATCCTAGAAAAGATGGATAAATTTAGCAAGACCCAAGAGGAGATGAAAAAGAACCAACTAGAGATGAAAAAGGACCAACTAGAAATTAAACATACATTGACTGAAATAAAAAATATTATACAGAGTCCTAACAGCAGACTAGAAGAAGGCAAGAATCAAGTCAAAAATTTGAAATATAAAGAATCAGAAAACACTCAACTGGAATAGCAAGAAGAAAAAAGAATCCAAAAATGTGAAGATAATGTAAGGAGCCTCTGGGACAGCTTCAAGCATACCAACATCAGAATTGTGGGGGTGCCAGAAGAAGAGAGAGAGCAAGATACTGAAAACCTATTTAAAGAAATAATGACTGGAAGGTAACCAAGATGGTGGCATAGGTAAACACCTACACTGCTGCCTCACACAATTTCAAAACTATAACTAAAAGACAGAACGGACATCATCCAGAACCACAGGAAAGCTGGCTGAGTGGAAGTTCTACAACTAGAAGGGAAGAGAGGGGCTCACAGAGAACCAGAGGAGCTGCAAAAAGCTGAAGTACGGAGACACGTGCATGGAGAGAGCGGGTGCTGGAGTACCTGGCTGGCCTTCTCTGGTGAGAGACTCCCAATGGCATTGAACCCCTTACCATACAACACTAAACCCCAGGTCCAGCTGAAACTCATACGGGGGGAGTTTGGACTGTGGAGGGGGAGAAGTGCACAGAGATTTGGGGGAGTCACAGGAGAGCAGAAGTCGGCGGCATGCACAGCACTGCTCACAGAGAACGGACTGCTGATTGTGCTGCTGGCTTTCACAAGAGGCCGGGAGACAAAGCATCCCAACTGCGCCACTTCTAAGTCCACTAAACCCCAGATTCAGCCGAAACTCTGGGGACCCAGATTCATATGGTCCCGGAGCACAGGGGAGCCGGAAAGGCAGCAGTCTAGAGGCACTGGGAGAGCGTGTGTGCACAGGGACCACTCCATCGATTACCCAGTCACGTGAGACTCGGCAGCTGTGGAGGGCGGGGCCGACTGGAAGGCAAGGCACTCCATTAAGCCCTGAGACTCCACCTATCCCAAGCTCAACAGAGAGGCTTTTGCAGTTTTGCAAGTCTTGTATCATAAGGCTGAATCCAACACAGAAGTTCTCCCGGCACAGTGAAAATGCCGAGACAAGGGAAGAGATCACAAACAAAAGAAATGGAGGAAAACAAACGACTGGATATAGAGTTCAAAACCATGCTTATAAGGTTTTTCAAGAATATCCTAGAAAAGTTGGATAAAGTTAGGAAGACCCAAGAGGAGATGAAAAAGAACCAACTGGAGATGAAAAAGAACCAACTAGAGATGAAAAAGAACCAACTAGAGATGGAAAAGGACCAACTAGAAATTAAACATACACTGACTGAAATAAAAAATATTATACAGAGACCTAACAGCATACTAGAGAAAGGCAAGAATCAAGTCAAAAATTTGAAATATAAAGAATCAGAAAACACTCAACTGGAAAAGCAAGAAGAAAAAAGAATTCAAAAATGTGAAGATAATGTAAGGAGACTCTGGGACAGTTTCAAGCGTACCAACATCAGAATTGTGGGGGTGCCAGAAGAAGAGAGAGAGCAAGATACTGAAAACCTACTTAAAGAAATAATGACTAAAAACTTCCCACATCTGGTAAAAGAAATAGACTTACAAGTCCAGGAAACACACAGAACCTCATATAAAAGTAATCCAAAGAGTACTACACCAAGACACATCATAATTACAATACCAAGAGCAAAAGACAAAGAGAATATTAAAAGCAGCAAGAGAAAAACAGTTCATTACCTACAAGGGAGCACCCATACAACTGTCAGCTGATTTCTCAACAGAAACGATGCAGGCCAGACGGGAGTGGCAAGAAATATTCAACGTGATGAATAGCAAGAACCTACAACCAAGAATACGCAATCCAGCAAAGCTATCATTCAGAATTGAAGGGCAGATAAAGAGCTTCACAGATAAGAAAAAGCTAAAGGAGTTCATCAACTCCAAACCGGTATTATATGAAATGCTGAAAGGTACTCTTTAAGAAGAGGAAGAAGAAAAAGGTAAAAGACAAAAAATTATGAACAACAAATACATATCTATCAACAAGTGAATCTATAAATTAAGTGAATTCAAAATTTGATTAACAGAATAAACTGGTTAATATAATAGAATCAGGAGCACAGAAAGGGAGTGGACTGATAATTCTCAGAGGGAAAGGGGTGAGGGGTGTACAGAGAGAGAGAGAGAGACTGGACAAAAATCATACACCTATGGATGAGGTCAATGGGAGGGAGGTAAGGGCAGAGGGAAGAGTAGGAGCTGGGTGGAGGGGAGCTATTAAGGGGACAAAAGAGAAACAAATTTAATAATCTGAATAATAAAGATTTAATTAAAAAATAAAAATAAAATAAAAAGCTAAATATAATATCAACTCTTTTTATATTTATTTTAAAAAGCAACTCTTCTTAATGTGTTCTCCCTTTTCTTTTACAAGGTGTAAATATTTTATATGAACCATTTATTATAAAAATGTATTTTTTAGAACTGGTAATAGTATATGTCATTGATGCACATTTTATCCACATTTTAACATCTCTGAAAATTTAACATTCATCTTGTAATCACATAGTTTCCCAGAAGCATTTTTTCTTATTTGAAATTACGTTAGTGGGAACCAATTGTCATCAGTTTGGGTTAAAATAAAATTCAATCAAAACTCTCAAATAAAATTACATTAGTAATAATGTCTTATATTTTTTTGTGGCACAGATTTGACAAACTGTAAAAATATTTTCAACAGTTATTCTGTAATGTGAAAATGCTATTTCAGCAGAACAGAAAAACTGAAAAACAAGGGAAGAAATGAAGCCTTTTTAATTAACTCAATTCATCTATAGCGTATTTCAAAGAGCTGTTTTTCATGCCCAACTTCTTCCAATCAATGTGTAATGAAGGAATTGGGCTTTGCTATACATAGTTATTGGAAACATTTTGTATTATATCTTTGTTCTGATAGAAAATGTTATATGAGCTTCACATTTTAACAACACTATCAACATATAATTCCCCAGAACGACATACATGCACAAGATATTTTATTTCAGTTTCTAATTGCTCAACCAAACTTATTTAATCACTGACTTCAAATAACTACTACTATCATTATTATTGATAACCACACCACAAATCAACCACATATCCCATTTCTTCCCTTGTTTTTCAGTTTTTCTGTTCTGCTGAAATAACATTTTCACATTACAGAATAATTGTTGAAAATATTTTCACAGTTTGTCAAATCTGTGCCACAAAAAAATATAAGACATTATTACTAATGTAATTTTATTTGAGAGTTTTGATTGAATTTTATCAACCACATATCCCAGGGAAGAAGAGAATAAACAGTCTCACCATACATACATTATAAAAATCATTGCTAGAGTGGACCCCTGGAGAAAAGGGTTTGGGATCAGCACCCATGCCCACGTATTTTACAAACTAACTGAAGCACTTAGGCGTTTTGCTCTGTATAAATATATTTTTAAAATTCTTGTTTGACCTGAATGTTAAAAATATGAGCAGAACCTGCTATATTTGTATTAGGAATACACAATATTTTCTAATGGTCGTGTTATGCTTACCTATGAATTATATGTTTCTCTTGAGGATGCACCAACTCCATAGTAGGTATCAAGGCCATATATGCCTGGCCACACCAGCCATCCCACTCAGCGATCCTCTCCCCCCCGTCTCCCATGCATATTCTCACAGCCCTTGTCATTTCTGTCTCCTTCTAGCATTTGTTTAAACCTTTTCTTGTGGCTTTATTTGGAAATTAGGAGGAAAAATACAGTATTACCTGATGGTTATGGGCATGGGCTTTAGAGACCTAGATCTGGATTCTGGCTCTGCTCTCTTGCTGTGTGACTTGGGACATGTCTTTTATTCAATTGTGGCATTGCTATCTTCATTTGTAAAATTGGGATGAGATCCACCTTTACAGGTGTGTTACAAAAATTCTACGAGAACATCTGTAAAGAGCTTGGTAGTGTTAGGATCACTGTTACTATTAGCATTTGGATTACACCTTTGCCAAGAGCCAAATTGACAACATCCTCGCCCAAATCCTGCCGTGAGAAAGATAAGCCATCAACTAGAACACTCCCAGGACTGAAAGCATTGACATACTTCACTGGGGGTGCCTGAGCATCTATCTATTCTGTATGCCAAGCATTGGGTAAGTCATTGGAAAAATGGAAAAGCATACAAAACAGTCTCTGCTTCAAGGAGCTCAAAGCCGTTTGGAGAAGAATTGCCGCGTAGAAAAAGGGAGAAGAGACAAATCTCCCTTGCAGAAGAACTCCCAATAATGTGTGTAGCCACTCTGGCCTCCAGGAGGCTGAACAGGACTTCCCTCTCCTTCCGTGTGGGCTGTGCACAGTGATGTCCTTCCAAAGAGGGCAGCACAGAAAGAGTCACAAAGAGGAACTTTGCCAGAGAGAACCTGACACACACTAGCTCACTCAGGTGATCCAGGTAATCATCAGCAGTGATAGCATGTTGACAGTCTGTACCTCTGATATGATGCAATGAGAACGTTACTTCTTTTCTGTGATCCTCCTCCCCAAAACCCCCAACTCCGGTCTAATGAAAAATCTAGGTAACTCTCGATTGAGGAATATTGTACAAAATACCTCGTCAGCACTTCAAAATAAGGCAACTCTGGGAAGGTGTGGCAGCTGAGAGAAGGCTGAGAAGACATGCTGACTAATGTAACCCAGTATCCTGGACAGGATCCTGGGGAAAAAAAAAAAAAGGATATTAGCGCCCAGCCGGAGTGGCTCAGTGATCAGTCAGCATTGACCTACGAACCAGGAGGTCAAGGTTCAATTCCTGATCAGGGCACATGTCTAAGTGTTTGATACCTAGTAGGGGACATGCAGGGGGCAGCTGACCAATGATTCTCTCTCATCATTGATGTTTCTATCTCCCTCTTCCTTACTCTTTGAACGCAATAAAAATATTCTTTAAAGGACATTAGTTAAAAATTGAGAAAATCTGAACAAATATGTACTTTAGTTAATTACAGTGATTCAGTATTGGTTCAGTCATTGTGACAGCTATATCCTAACGTATGATGCTAATAATAGGTATATGGGGACTCCATTGTTTATCAATTTTTCTGTAAACCTAAAAATGTTCTAAAATGAAAATATTTTTAAAGTCAATGTAAGGTAGCAAATGTCAAGACAGCATAGGACTGATTGGTTCATTCAGCAAATACTTAAGTTCCTGTAGTAGACACTAGATACTAGACGAGTACTCCCTTGGGCACCAGGGACAGAGCAATGAACAGAGAGCAAGATCCTTGACTGTGAGAGCTTACATGGGACGTGTGCTGGGCCTCGAAGAACTAATTTATGTTCCTTGTTTAGGAGGGAAGTCCCAGGTACATCCCAATGGCAACGTGACCTCCATTGCTATGTTAAATAAGAGAGAACCATGAGCCAGGCCACCACTCATCAGTGAGAGGTGGATAGAGAGGGTGGGTCCTGGAGTAGCTGGGCCAGCTTGCACAGCCAGTGTTTCCTCAGGCCTTCCAACCCCAGCATAGAGCACGACCCTGGAAACCCAGGCACCTTTGCCCCATCACAGAATGTGGCCAGTGGAAGGTCCTTTTATTGTACGGGGCAGGAAACTGAAAATGACTGCTGGTGGTCTCAGGGCTATCTCTGAGTTAACTTCTAAATTTCACTCCCCAGCAGCTGTGGATATTTATTCTGTAGCTCGAAACCACCAAAAACTGAAAGGCTAGCTGTACATACTTGCTTAATATTAGAGTGAGCAACAAAAGAAAATCAGGAAAACTAGACCTCGATGAAACATCACTCAGGTTAATAACTTAGGTGATAGTTTCTCAGCTGATTATGCTCTATAACCAATCATGGATACTGCCGCATAGCGGAACACTTTCTAAAAGAGAATACATTCACTTCAAGGTCACTGTAACTGAAATAAAACCCAGTTAACTGAAATATTAACTAAGTAACAGTTTACAGAAGAGTGGAAATGGTATAAGGGGTGGGGCAGGACTGATATTCCTTTAAAAAATAAAAGACCAACAACAAAAATTTCAGCATAACACCAATTCATACTTGGGTAAAAACAGAACAGAGAGGGACCCTCCTAAACCAAGAGCCTATCTATGTCGGGAATGAGCCAAATCCAATCCGGTAACCATGCTGTTCGTGAGAAACTCCTGGGACTGTCAGCGGTATCTTGAACCCGAAGATGCCACCGAGGCCATCAGTTTTAGAGGCAGCTCACTCCCTGGCCAATGCCAGCGCATTCCACACCAAATTAGAAACGGGCCAGATGGCACATTCAAGGAAAATTATTTTTGAAATTATAATGTTTTCAACCTTTCTGTTAAGAATTGTTTTTAGCCGAAACCGGTTTGGCTCAGCGGATAGAGCGTCGGCCTGCGGACTGAGGAGTCCCAGATTCGATTCCGGTCAGGGGCACATCCCCAGAGGGGGGCGTGCGGGAGGCGGCTGATCGATGTCTCTCTCGCATCGATGTTTCTGACTTTCTATCCCTCTCCCTTCCTCTCTGTGAAAAATCAATTAAATGTTTTTTTAAAAAAAAAAAACTTAAAAAAAAAAGAATTGTTTTTAAACAACCAGCAGGTCAAAGATGCTTCCATGTTTTATTGGGGGAGCACAGTAGCACATTTAAAGTAAAGTTTTAATGATAAGATAATGAAAGAAAAACAAAAAAGTAGGATTATGAGGGGAATCTCTATCATGGAGTTAAACACTCTGCACTGTGCACAGGGCATGAGAATCACCCGGAGAGCTGAGGGCCGAGCGCCTGCCAGCCTCAGGCTCCAGCACTTTGCAAAGCTCCCAGGTGATTCCATCGTGCAGCTCCGTTAGAATGCACTGCTCTGCGGGGAGTCAGTCTAAGTTTTGAGTATCAACTATTCTTAGTTAAAAACCAGATAAACTAACCAAGCACCCTGGGAGTACAATACCCTCAAATGTCACCCAACTGAATACAAACTATAATTTTAACTCTTTGTCTTTTGACTTCTCCTCTCTTCAGATATATACACTGCAGAAGCCATTACCTCTTAAATTCAGGTACTTTTCCCCTCAATACACTTATGGTGAGCATGAGGTACAAACTAAGTGAGAGGAGACATCTCATCCCCACTTTCCAACCTCCTTGGCTGGCCTTTCAAAAGCGGAAAATAAATAAAGACCAACTTCTCTTAAATGTTTCAAAACAAAATAATTAAAGTGTATCTTTGGGTAAATAACCATGAAACTCAATGAGGTATTTCCTGTATTTTTTAAGACACAGACTCAGGGTCAATCATGGGGGCGGGGGGCGGATAGCTGCATAGTTTTGACTCTGCCAAATGGCTCAGTGCAATGACATCACAGGAGGACTTGGAACTGTGGGAGCTGTGAATGGCAGGCACCATTTCAGCCATTTGGGCACCTGCATGCTGAGCTGTGTAGTAGTCCTTCCCATCTCCCCCAAATGAACTCTCCCTAATTATATAGCTTCATATGACAATTTGTCATCCAGCTTAACTGAAGCTGTTTATCCCACCCTGATACCCCACTAAATAAACAATAATGAAAAAGACAGTTTTAATGGTCTCCCAAGGAAAATATCAGGGGCGGTGGCTAGTGGGATTCTAAGAAAAGGGTCACTCTATCATGGAGGGGATTAGGTCATTAAAGCAGCTATGGAAATAAGAATAAAAAAACTTCACAGCCCACAAGGGTTATTTCATCCTTTTCTCTCCAGAATACACACAGGCAGTAAAGGGAATGAAATAGATACTCCCTGATTTCCTGGTGCAAAACCCACCGACGATATTTGGCTTCCAAGTAGTGGCGGTATGTTTGTTTCCTAAAACAAAATGCATGTGGATACTATTCAGCAATGAAAAAGACGTATTTATACAAGTGAATGACCCTCCAAAACTATGCTCAGTGACACACGCCATATATTCTATCATTCTGTTAATATGAAATGTCCATAAAAGGCAAATCTGTGGAGACTGGAATCAGGTCAGTGTTGCCAAGGGCCAAGTGTGGGAAAGGTGATTGACTGACAAGGGGTAGAAGGGAGGGGTCTTCTTGGTGATGATGGAAATGTTCTAAATTTGGATTGTGGTGATGGTTGTACAACTCAGTAAACTAACTGAAATCGTGGAATTGCACACTTAAAATGGACAGATTCTGTGACATGACAACTACTGGTTATAGTTTGGACTAAATAAAACTGTTTGAAAAACGTTATTGCGTCACCGCTCCTGGGTCTGAGGGTGGTTCCTAAGCTGCCTTGTAGTCATTTTTTCTGCCACTTATACTGCCTGTGCTCTTCTCTAATTTTCACCTGTAAAAAGATTTTTTTTGGGGGGGGGTGGTGGGGGAGGAAGAGGGAGAAATGGGGGGGAGAGAGAGAGAGAGAGAGAGAGTGCCTTTCTAAGAAGCCTCCAAAAATACCTAATCATACTTGCCCAAGTTAAGTTCATATCCATCCAATGGCCACGAAGATAGGATACACAGATATGTGTCAGTTCTGCCAACACCGTGACTGCGAGATTAGAAAGAAGGAAATGGAAGCTTGGAGGGTCATTACAATCTGTAAAGTACCTCGCTATTGAATGCCACACGTGGTTGAAGATGGAGGTTTGGAAGAGTGTTCCCTGTGGAACACGATGAAGAATTCAACAGACTAGGTATCTCCAAGACACATTAGTGTAAAAGAGACGAAGAAAACAGTCCCCGAGAGAGTGGCTATTTCTTATCCAGAAAAAAAAAAAGAAAGAAAATGTCGTTATCCTGTTTGGTAGGGAGTAATTCTCAAGCCTGAACCTGACTCCCAAGTCCCACCCAAGACTTCCTGAGTCAAAAGGTTCAGAGATGGGCCCCAGGATCTGCGCTCAGCAAGCCCTGTCAGGCCTCACAGGCAGCCAGTAGGAGGCACTGGGAACGCGCATCTAAGGCTCGGGAGGAGCTGACTTTCCGTAATAAGCAGTACCACGGCCCTGGTCTGTGACTGCCATGCCAAGGGACAAACTGGCCCGTGGTCTGCGAGTTTGAGCTCCCCCAATGTGAGTGTCAATGCCTCCTTAGCAGATAATAAATACTTGCAGATTCTGAAATCCAGTGCAAGGACAACAGACGCCCAGGTCTGGGAATGTGCACAAGGAAGGAGGGCTGGGGCCGCCTCCCAGTGTGGCCTTCCCCGGGCAGTTAACGGGGCCGTGGGAGAAAACAGGACGCCGGCGGAACCCAAGTCGGGAGGCTGGATCCCAAGGTCCCAAACATAACCAGCCAGCGGACGGGGTTCCTAACAAATCCAGGGCCTGCATTCACCAGCCTAGGTTGGTTCTACTTTAGAAGCAGGAGCTCTGTTTCCACGGGAGCACGAAGTTGGGAAGTTTTGTTCTCAGCCGCGTGGACCTGGTGCTTCCGCTGGGGCCCAAGGCCTCGAGGCCGGGCCGGGTCCCGGGCAGGGGCGCCGCCTACAGTCGCGGACTGCGCACCGGGGACCGTCGCTCCGCGGCCCGCGGGAGGCGGCTCGCAGGGGCGGCACGTGGGGCAGCCTCGGCCCCGGGCGCAGTCCGGCCGGGGGCCCTGCACCGTGCGCTCAGCCGCCCGCGCGCGCGCGTCCCCAGGCGCGCCCCGTCGCGGCCCCACGCGGGTCCGCACACCCTGACGCCGGCGCCCGCGGCCCGGACTCTGGCCCAGGCCGGGGCGCCTCCCTCGGAGACCCGCGAGGCGTCCAGGTGGCCGAGCCCGCGCCGCGGGGGGGAGGCGCCTCGGCGCGGGCCTCGCCCCGGGGTGGGGAGGGGCCGGGGGAGCCGGCCGCCGCCGCCCGGCCCCTGGGGACCCGCCGGCCCCCTCCCCGCGCGCCCCCGCACAGTGCTCATGCGCGGGCCCAGCCTTTATAGCGGCCGCGGGCGCCGCGCTCTCCGCACTCGAGCGCAGCGGGGCGGGTCCCACTCAGGTGCGGAGCCCTGGGCGCCCGGCGCGGGCGTGCGCGTCCCGAGCCTGTCCGTGTGTCTCCCGGGTCGCTCCCAGCTCGTCTGTCTGTCCTCGTCTTTCACCCTCCGCCCGGGTCCGGGGTTGCACATCGATTCGGGGTCGGGCTCGGTTCGCAGCGGGAGCGTCGCCCCCAGACCGAGAGGGCGCCAGCTCCGGGGCCGCGCGCTTCGGTCTCCGCCGGCTCCCGGGAACCCGAGAGGTGCGGGTCTCCGCGGGCGGCGGCGCGGTCGCAGGAGCCGGAGCCCGCGGTCTCCCGGAGCCTCCGGGCACTCTCCCCTCGCCCCGGTCCGAGCAGCCCCCTCGGCTACCATGGCTGCAGCCTGGATCCCGGTCCTCTGCCTCGGTGGGTACGCACCCCGCGCCGCCCCTTGCCCTCGCGCCGAGCGGGCGGAGGCTGGAGCCGGCCTCGTGCTGACCTCTCTCCGCAGGTGCGGGGCTGCTGCTGCCGGAGCCCGCGGGCGGCGAGGGAGCCGGTGAGTGGCGGGGTCCCGGCGGGGAAGCGGGGTCGGTCCCGGCAGCGGGCGGGGCTGAGGCCGGCAGGTGCGAGTGCGCTCAGGTGCAGCCCCGGACCGCGGCCCCGGGCGGGAGCTGGAGCGCGTGCAGGTGGGAGGGCTGCCCGGCGCTCCCCGTCCGTGCCTAGGGCCCAATCTCCTCCGGCTGACCCATTTCTCCCACGCGGGGGACCCCACCGGTCCGAGGGGGACGTTCTTTCCGAGCTACGGAGAAGGAAGCCCCTAAGCCCCTCCACACCCACATCCCCGGGACCCGCCGGCCAGCTGAACAGCCACAGCAGGCGGTCAAGGCAGGCGGTATTAGTTGAACCCCTCGGAAGAGGGGGATCCTCACTTGTCCCGGGCGTCCCTCAGTCTTGGAGGGAGAAGCCCTCTAGCCCCGACTTCAGACTGTCAGGGCTGACGGAGAGAGAGGTTTGACCCCCTGGCTATGTTTCTAGGAGTGTGCCCTAGCATTTGAGAGTCCTTTTTGAGTTTGTTCCTGTGTAGAAGTCCGAGTATGGGTGTGTGGTTCGGTGTGTTTTCTACAAAGTCAAAGGCAAACTCTGTTCCAAAATGTATCCTTTGTTTTCCTTGAAAGAAGAAATGAGGGTAAGGCTTGCACCCGGCTGTATGCAGCCCCATGCAACCCTCCCCCCGCTCTACATACACGCTCACTAAAGTCAGTGTTGACAGATAAAGGTAGTGTGTCTGATGCAACTGAAAATGGGAGGAAGAATTAAGGCTGTTTGATAACAGGCTTCTGTTTTTGGTCAAGATTTTCATTTCCCTGGCACCCTAGAATGTTTCAGAGCCAAAGGATTGGCAGTGTGCCTGGCATCCTGCCTTCCCTTCCATAGACATTACAGTACAGAGGGCCCTTAGGGGAGGGTCCTGCCTGGCCAGGGGGCCCAGTTGGTTGGAGCATCCACCCTGCATGAAAAGGAGGGGTTCAATCTGGGGTCCTCAGCTTTCGGGAGGCAAATAATCCATCTTTCTCTCTCCCCCCCCCCTTTCTTTTTTCTCCCCTTTCTAAAATCAGTAAAAACATCTTAGGGTGAGGATTAAAAATAAATAAATTTAATATTTATAGTGAATTAATGAATTAACATGTTGTATTATGGCATCTTGTTTCATGTTGCCAACAGCTTGCCTTATAATAAAAAACTTAGATTCTTTATTTGTTGTGTTGACCATGTAAAATTTGACAGTATTAACAGTGCTTTCTAAAAATGCATTCACTGCCTGAGATAGTTATCTGGAACAGGAATAAGCAGGCGCCATCCTGAAGGGACAACTTCCCTGTTTCCTGTCCTATAGGAGTTGCAGAATATTTTGTGGCCTGTGTGATCTTGGGTTAACCCATGGCTTTCATTTCTTCATTTGTAAAATTAGTGATTGAGCTAAATGACATTCAATAAAGTGGAGCTTCTTTTTTATTGAATTGCTTATGTTGATATAATTTAAAGGCACTGCATTTGGAGGAAAACTGGTATACATGTGCCTCAGAAGCAAAGGATGACTTAGGTTTGTGCTTGTGTCTATGAAAATGCCCCTCACAGGTTCAGCTCAGATTTAATACCATCCCCTCAGGCAACTATGCACACAGTTGTCATCAGAAGTGAGATTTTTATGTTTCTAGGACAAATTAACAAATGGCCAATGAGTGTTATTTTCTAGGTCTGATATAGTTCAATTATGTATTTTATTTTTTAAATATATTTTTATTTTTGATAGTACTCCAGATATCTCCCATTCACCCCCCTCCCCAGCCTCTACACTTCCCCTCATATCCTTAAACACCAGGTACACAAGATCTTCACTACTCTATTGCCTGTGTACATGGGCTTATGCATATCCTATATAATAAAAGGCTGATATGCAAATCAACCAAACGGTGGAATGACCAGTCACTATGAGGCACACTGACCACCAGGGGGCAGACCCTCAACGCAGGTACTGCCCACTGATGGTCAGTGCGCTCCCACAGGGGGAGCACCACTCAGCCAGAAGCTGGGCTCATGGCTGGTGAGTGCAGCTGCCGTGGCAGGAGCCTCTTCTGCCTCTGCGACAGTGTTAAGGATGTCTGTCTGCTGGCTTAGGCCTGCTCAGCTGCCAGTCAGACATCCCTCAAGGGTTCCTGGTCTGTGAACCTCCCCCCACCACAGTGCACGATTTTCGTGCATCAGACCTCTAGTAAGTATATAAATTCTTTGGTTTATCTCTTCTCACCCCGCTAACTCCTCAATTATGTATTTTCAAACTGATAAGAACTGAGAAATTTTTCCCATTAGACTTCACAATGGCTGAGGACTAGGTTAAATTGGAAAATGGATTTTCAGCTTGCTAAAATCTGGAATGGTGTGGGACAGTGTAGAAGTTAATATTCCTAACCAGAAGTGTCAAAATCGGGGAAGTAAAACGTCAATCTCCTCTCCTAGTCTGTTCTCCACCTACCCCTACTGCCCAAAGCATCCTAAGAACGGTTATTACATTCTCTCCTTCCTCTTCAGTGCCCATTGCTATCACGTGCTTTACCAGAGGCCTGGACATCAGGAAAGAGAAAGCAGATGTGCTCTGCCCCAGCGACTGCCCTCTTGAGGAATTCTCCGTGTTTGGGAACATAGTATATGCTTCCGTGTCAAGCATATGCGGTGCCGCGGTCCACAAGTAAGCCCGAACATGCCAAGGGGAGAGAAACACATTGTGATTATTCTCTCTCCCTCTCTAGCCATCTGTATCCCCCACCTTTTCTTTCTTGCGGTGCCATCATAGGCATCAGAGGTTTTCTGGAATATCCTTGAACACCAGCTACACAAGGGAAGCTTTCTGGCCAGTGGCCAATTGCGTATTAGCTAGCTCTCTGTGATTCTGAAACATGGCTAATCATGCAATATACTAGTATGTGCCGGCCATTGTTTTAAATTCCGTGACAACTCCACTTCTGTACAAGGTAGGTACAATTTTACTCCACTTTACAGATGAGGGGACACACGACAAGTGTGTTCTTCCCCACGCTGAAGCTTGACGGCACAAAACCGTTCTCCCAGGCAGGTGCTGTACCTGTGTAAGCACGTTTTTTAAAAGGCTGGAAGCACTCTTCGGTGGGTTTCCTGCCGACCTATTTTTCTGATTCATCAGATGACAGATGCACCAGGCCACAAGTCCGTCAGATTCCCTGAAAAGCGAGGGTTGGTCTCAGGTGTAACTCTTGTGTTGTAGGGGAGTGATCAGCAACTCCGGAGGGCCCGTGCGAATCTATGCCCTACCCGGTCGAGAAAACTATTCCTCGGTAGTTGCCAATGGCATCCAGTCTCAAACGCTTTCCAGGTGGTCTGCTTCTTTCACGGTGACGAGTACGTACAATTACGTTCTTACTTTTGGGTAAACATTTTCCCTCCTAACCACCCACCCCCCAAAACAAACAAACAAACAAACAAACAAACAAACCATTTTCTGCTTTTCTCAGCCCAACATCTTTAACTTTGATGGCAAAACCAGTGGTCAGGATCAAAGGGGTCAACTATGGGCTAGAGTCAGGGGACCCAAAGAGTCAAGGACCCACTCAAGCCAAACTTGGTGAATGAGGGAAGGATAATCTTGCTGTCAGAAGATGGCAATAGAAACCTGAATGGTCTGTAATCAGAATACCCTGGCATTTACCAAGTAACACTAAATCAAAAAACTAGTCAATGAATGTGAATTCATTTTTGATGATCCTTTCAAAATATGACCTGCCCTAGGCAGTGTGGCTCAGTTGGTTGTAGTATCATCTCTTACAACAGAAGGCTTACAGGATCAATTCTGAGTCAGGACACATACCCAGGTTGTGGGTTTGAATCCCCAGCCAGGGCGCCTATGGGAGGCAACAAATTGATGTTTCTCTCTCCCCTCTCTTTCTTAAAAAAATAAAAAAATAAAAAATGACCTAATAGATAAGAATCCATTTTGATTCTTTCAACTAAGAATGCAGCAGCTGCTCCTGAAATTTGCCATCACTCTGTTACATGTACCATCTTATAGAACTCTAAAAGTAGTTTCGTTGTGCTTTGATGATAAAAAAGGAAGAGGAAAAAATAGCCTCTTCTTTATTTTAACAGAAGGCAAAAGTGGTACCCAGGAAGCTACAGGACAAGCCGTGTCCACAGCACAGCCACCAGCAGGTATGAAGTATGGAGTCTACATTGTCTCGACACAGCACGGGAAAGTCCTGAATTGGAGGCATATCAAATATGTAGGCCTTATACACTACTGACTTCTTTGTTGGTGCATTGCTTCCCCAGTCCAGAAAATCATAAGGAAATAAATTTTCAAAAAACAAATCTTTTTAAGAATGAAACTACTTGCCATGAGTTTTTCCCTATGGACCTGTCTTCCATTTGCTGATGCCAAATGCTTCCTTCTTCCCCGCACCCACCCCAGGTAAACGGCTGAAGAAAACTCCCAACAAGAAAGCTGGAAATAAAGGTAAGAGATCAGACAGCCATTTGGGAAAATAACTCCTTCCCTCTTGAACTGCTCACAGAAAGACTTGTTTGGCTTTTCACAGACTGTAAAGCAGACATTGCATTTCTGATTGATGGAAGTTTTAATATTGGGCAGCGCCGATTTAATCTCCAGAAGAATTTTGTTGGGAAAGTGGCTCTCATGCTGGGAATTGGAACAGAAGGACCACATGTGGGCCTTGTTCAAGCCAGGTATCAACTTTGTTATAATGGGAAGAGACTTGAATGATGACAGATAATCAGTCCTTTTAAATAGGTACATTTGTTTGAGTTCAATATAAACCTTTTGAGTTGTGGACAATCTGGATTCCCAAACTATAAAGTCAGGATTTAGGATTGCAGGCTGGATAAGTCTGAGTATTTTCTTTTTGGAGAAAAGAACTTAGAGAATTATGTGTTATTTGTGGACCGAAAAGTTTGTTCTTCATACAAATTACTTCTGCACATCTACGCTAGTCAATGCTTCATTTTCTCTTTGCTGAAGGAAGAACAGGCAGTGGTAAATCGGTAACTCCTCCCTATTCTGTTATTCTTTTTAGCTCCTTCCATATTCCCTTAATTGGAGATTTGAAACCTGACCTTTTAATTTTTATTCTTTTAAAAATAGTATTGCTGTGCATCATTAAAAAGCTTAAAAACATAAAACCACAAAGAAGAAAATCCCAAATATAACCTCCAGAGATAATTACTATAGAATTTTTTTTCTTTTCAGTATTTTAAGAAAATATTTGATTATCTATATGAAGGTATTTCCTTTTTTAAAATATACATTGATTGGCTGCCTCCTGTACACCCCCAACTGGGGACTGAGCCGCAACCCCAGCATGTGCCCTTGATCTGAATTGAACTCAGGACCCATCAGTCCCCAGGCTGACACTCTATCCAGTGAGCAAAACCAGCTAGGGCTATGAGGGTATTTCTTGATTTTTTAAAAGTTTAGACTATAAAAAATGTCTTATATCCTGTTTTATTCATCACCGACTATTCCGAGCATTTTACCATGTCACAAAAATTCTTCAGAAAATCATGTTTCATGTTACTCTGCATGATTGATTACTTAGTCATTCTTTTATTGCTTCTTCACCATCACACTAAGCGCTATGACATCCTTATGATATCTGTGTGCCATCTCTGATTAGAGCTGATTCCTGGAAGTGGGGTTGGGTTCTGACATTTTTAAGAACTCCGAATAAACAGTTAAATTACTTTCTAGAAAGTTGATCCAGTTTACACTACTGTCATATTTTAAGGGTTTTCTCCATTACTATTACAAATATTAATTTATATTTAATTTATTCTTATATTATCTTTTACAATTGGTTCTTCATTTAGATAGATTTTTTTTTTTTAGTGTAAGAATGTAACGGTTGTTTCCTACTGATTTAACCACTGTTCAACACCTTTTAAAAATAAGCTTCTTATTCCATTGATTTGTGATAATCTCATATACAAGTTTAGGCAAGTCTGTTTCTTTGATCCATTTGCTACTTTTTACATCTTTTCTACAATGCTTTGATTTTTGTCATTTTATTGTACATTTTAACATCCCATAAGTCAAATTCTCCACAGTACTTTTCTTCATACATATTTCCTTTGCTATTTTTACCCATTTATTTTTCAAGATGAAAGCTACACTACCCTGAAGATTCAAATAAAGACTACCTTTTCTATACATGTCCTGGTTTATAGTTTTTCTATTTTAAGAAGAACATTAGAATAAACTATATCAAGAGTTTCTATTTAAGCAGAATAAAAATATATCATTAAGGATGCAAAAGAAGACTCAATTTCATAAATCATAATTTGGATAGTTGAGAAGTGACCATAAAAGTGAAAAGGTTATCACCCCATGAAATCTGACTTTGTGACCCAGCATTCCACCAGATATACAGAAATCATAGCATCAGGCATGCAGCAAGACAATCCGTGCTACACTTGTCCCTCAAAAATCTTAATGGCAATTGATAATACTAAAATCTGAAAATTTTGCACTTTTGAAATACTTATCTAAAAATAGTGCAACAAACTGCTTTAACTGTTTTTACTCAACATGTCTTTAATGAACAGAGTAGTTATAAAAGTGAGCCATGATTTTTTTGCTAGTAAATATGAAAAATCTCAAATCTCTTACCATACACGTAATTTTAAGATTAGCAAATATTAACATCGCTTATTAGAAGAAAAAACTCAATATTGTAATACTTCTGACCAGAGACCTGGGTTAATAGACCCACACTGTTCAGTGCTTTCAGGTCCCCCTGGAGCAGACCCAGCCTCACACCAGGCAGATTTGGTTAAGCCCAATGCCCTGAGCCAAGCCTGGTTTCAGGTGCTCCTTATAGTTTAGATATGGACTTTGGAGCCAAACAAATCTAAATTTAAAATGTGGCTGTTTTGTTGGAAAAATTCCCTAAATGTTGAGAACCTGTTTCTTCACTTATATTATAGGGATAATAGTTTCTATCTCATAGAGTTAAAATGAAATAAAATTATACATAATTTATAGCATATGACCTAGACTATAGTTAACCCTTAAGATAACAATTGTTTTTGTTACATTTTTGAAAGAACCCTAAAAATTCAAGTAAAGATGCAATATCTTAGTTGATGAAATAAAGAAACTTGAACATTGTCCACTTTAAAGTTTAAGGTATGTAATTTACTCATTTTCCTTTTTCAATTCTTTTTTTTCTTTTCATTTTTCCACATAGTGAACATCCCAAAATAGAATTTTACTTGAAAAACTTTACATCAGCCAAAGATGTTTTGTTTGCCATAAAGGAAGTAGGTTTCCGAGGGGGTAATTCCAATACAGGTAAGTAGACTTTGGCACTTGAGATGTAACACAGGAGGTTATGAATGATTAGATATGTAAAACAGTATTGTGCTATTTTATATAAGAAGATGTGAAACGCTTCTTCCTGTCTCTGGATTCTTGGCTAGTATGCATTTGATCATCTGAGGTGCTCAATTTTTAATGAAAAATATACCAGAGGGTTAATTTTATTTATTAAAAAATATTGTGACCCATAATCCTTATAATGAATAGGGCAGATGTCACTTTAGGCAAGTACCTGTTTGGATTGCTAAAAGAAAATAAAGACCAACAGACTTATCTAATAAATGTAGATGTGGTAGAAAGAACTAGAGTAGCACTATGGGTCCTCAGAAGGGAGACTTCTTATTCTGAGTCCTTAAATGATACTAATCAGTCACCAGTGGTGAGATGGAGAGCATGGGTACAGGAGTGCAAGTGTTATGTTTCTAACTGGTGTAGTGAAAGGAAATGTAAGGCTTTTGGGAAGTGATGGGGTAAGTGATGGGGTAGGTGAAGACAAAATTGGCCTGATGGGTTATTAAACTTTCCCAACATATGCATCTATTACAGAACCGGGCTCTATATGTTAAATTCTTTTTTAAAAAATATGTTTTATTGATTTTTTTACAGAGAGGAAGGGAGAGGGATAGAGAGTTAGAAACATCGATTAGAGAGAAACATCAATCAGCTGCCTCCAGCACCTCCCCCATTGGGAATGTGCCCGCAACCAAGGCTCATGCCCTTGACCAGAATCGAACCTGGGACCCTCCAGTCCGCAGGCCAACGCTCTATCCACTCAGCCAAACCAGTCAGGGCTATATGTTAAATTCTTAAACTAAGTGGCATAGGGTTGGTATAGGGCTGTGGTCGGCAAACTCATTAGTCAACAGAGTCAAATATCAACAGTACGAAGATTGAAATTTCTTTTGAGAGCCAAATTTGTTAAACTTTAACTTCTTCTAATGCCACTTCTTCAAAATAGACTCGCCCAGGCCGTGGTATTTTGTGGAAGAGCCACACTCAAGGGACCAAAGAGCCGCATGTGGCTCGAGAGCCACAGTTTGCCAGCTATGGTTATAGGGAAATAGAAATGTCATTTGAGCAGTGCGGGTATTTCAGTTTGTTTCTTTTTCATCCCTAGGGAAAGCCTTGAAGCACACTGCCCAGAAATTCTTCACAGCAGAAACTGGTGTGAGAAAGGGGATCCCCAAAGTGGTGGTGGTATTTATTGATGGCTGGCCTTCTGATGACATTGAGGAAGCTGGGATTGTGGCGAGAGAGTTTGGTGTCAATGTATTCATAGTTTCTGTGGCCAAGCCCATCCCTGAAGAATTGGGGATGGTTCAGGATGTTGCATTTATTGATAAGGTAAGGAGGTGAGGGGTGTCTTCTGTTACAGTAGTGATTCAATATTGGACTTTGAGGCATAGTGCTGACTGGCTCATATCTGGATTAACTTTGAACATTCAATATTTCATAATTTTTAAGAAGAAACAATTTTTAATCCCTTTGAATATCTTTTCTGTTCTCTCTCCCCCTCTGCCCCCGCTCCCCCATTAGGCTGTCTGTCGGAATAATGGTTTCTTCTCTTACCACATGCCTAACTGGTTCGGCACCACAAAATACGTAAAGCCTCTAGTGCAGAAGCTCTGCACCCATGAGCAAATGATGTGCAGCAAGACCTGTTATAACTCAGTGAACATTGCCTTTCTAATCGACGGCTCTAGCAGCGTTGGGGAGAGTAACTTCCGCATCATGCTTGAATTTGTCTCCAACATAGCCAAGACTTTTGAAATCTCAGACATTGGTGCCAAGATAGCTGCTGTACAGTTCACCTATGATCAGCGCACAGAATTCAGTTTCACTGACTATAGCACCAAAGAGAACGTCCTAGCAGTTATCCGAAACATCCGCTATATGAGTGGTGGAACAGCTACTGGTGATGCCATTTCTTTTACGGTTAGAAATGTGTTTGGTCCCATGAGGGATAGCCCCAACAAGAACTTCCTGGTAGTTGTCACAGATGGGCAGTCCTATGATGATGTTCGAGGCCCTGCTGCTGCTGCACATGATGCAGGTAAGGTCCTTCCTTGTCCTTTGGGAAGGGAAATTGAGGAGTGGTTCGGTAAATTTTAGAAGTAAACGTAAGCATTTTTAGTTTATATCTACAGTGTCACAGTCGCATTCTAAAAGCATTACTCAATATTAACTGATTCAGTTGTCAAGGCAGCTCTACAGATTTCATTCCAGATAAGAAAATAAACTCCTGGCCGAAACCGGTTTGGCTTAGTGGATAGAGCATCAGCCTGCGGACTGAAAGGTCCCAGGTTCGATTCTGGTCAAGGGCACGTACCTTGGTTGCGGGCACTTCCCCAATGAGGTTGTGCAGGAAGCAGCTGACCAATGTTTCTCTCTCATCGATGTTTCTGGCTCTCTATTGCTCTCCCTTCCTCTCTGTAAAAAGTCAATAAGAATATATTAAAAAAGAAAAGAAAAGAAACTCCCTCAAAACACACATTAAGTCAGGCCAGTATTCAATCCCAGGCAGCCTAAGTCCACACTCCTGAAAATGCCAGAACTATGTCACGTGTCATGGAATATGTTACAGATTCTCACATTTGACTCAAACTTGGAATATATCCACCATCCCCAACTCCTAGTCACAATTTATCATAATTTACTGTGAATCTGCTATTTGAAAATGTGTCCTTTTTTTTAGTAGTTTTCAGGCTGGGTGAGCTTTCTAAGATGATAAGGTCACCAATGACATTTAAATTCTACTCCATCTAAACTTTCTGTCTTTTTTCCCACCTTTCTGATGTTATGAGAGAATATAAAAGGGGTTTCTTTCTCTCTTACCCAGCCTTAATATTACTTTTGGCAAAGGCCGCTAGTTCCTGAAGACATTAGTATGTGTTGTTGAGATCAAATAGGCCAACAGATAGCTGAGGGTTCCCTTTCCTAGGCTGAAACTGAGTGACTGGAGTCCAATATTTAAAAAACAAAAACGTTAACTTGGGAGGGGAATTAGCAGCCATTTTCTGTACTCTTCTGCTCTTCCTTTTCCCTATTTGTGAATAACCTTTTTCTTTTTTTGTACATTAGCACTTCTGCTAATGCATTTGAGTATTTTATAAATATTGTTGGATATTTTTATTAAGTATAACTGGTACGTGTAATTTAAGTGATACATGGGCTTATTTTTATACATTTGGCTTATTTTACATGTCAGCAAACTAGCCTATGTTGAAGACCTCTTTTCTATCATACTCCTTAAAAATGTAAATGACTAAATTAAGTTTTGGTTAACAGGATTGGATTCAGGCTAAATAAAGTGAACTAGTCTATTTCAAATATATTTTACCTGTGATTAATTAAACTTTTCATGAATATTATTGTTAACAAAAGTCAGAAAATAGACTTTCTCGGCTAGATTACAACCATTTTTGTGTTCTGTTCTTTTCACTATGAGTATGTGGGCCTGAGCTCAACACTCTAGGCTTGAATACAGAATTAAAAGTGAGAAAAACTAAGGGGGAGGAAAACTTTTACTTTTTTCTCTTGCCAGAGAGGGACTGGCTGGTAGTGATAAATCCGAAATTGTTGGAAATAGCTTTTGTATCATCTAACCCTGCTTCATGTGTACCCTAAGTTTCCACAACTGGAGCGCTGAATACTACCAGAAGGGGAAAGAAGCCTTGGGTAGGCGGGGAGTAGCTATTGCAGAAACTCCCAAAATGTTACGGGGAATTTCACCCAGAAGATAGGACAGTACACTAAGAATCTACTAAACCACTGCTTTTACATTTGGGATGGAGGAGAACCAAAAGAATGAAACAAGCACCCTGACAAAAATGTACAGTTGTAATAAAAGCCTTCTAGTAGCTCAAGGAAATGCAGATGGAATGCCTCAATATAACAGGAAATTCCAGTTTCACAGGCATTTCTTTTTGGCTTTATTTTTATTGATTATATAGAGAGAAGAGAGAGAAAAACATCAATTTGTTGTTTCACTTACTTATGCATTGACTGGCCCTTGTCTGTGCCCTGACCAGGGATTGCCCACAACCTTGGTATATAAGGATGATGCTCTAATCAACTGAGCTATTCTGCAGGGGCTCTCTTTTGCTATTTTTATCACCAGATTTTTGCTTTGGGATTAAGGCTGACAATTTCTTCCTGATCAGTTTGCCAGTGTAACATACAGACTTAAGTGAGAGAGTTATTCACAGGTGACTAGTCACCATTCCCTGACAATGCAGCTGCAGACAACTTTCACCATTTCTGTACCCCACCTCTTGCGCTGGTTCCTTACTCAATTATAATGGCCTGACTACAGTATAATGGTTAACTGAAGTGATGATAGGAGGCATACCAAGCTCATACCAATCTCAGAGGGAAAGTTTTCATCGTTTCACTAAATAGGTTTGCTGCAGTGTTGTTTTTTAAAAGATGTTTATCAGGTTACTTCTATTATTATTATGATATTGAACTTTAAAAAAGAACTTTTTTCTGTCAGTGATCATTTGCCTGTTAATATGGTAATTACACTGACAGTAAAGCTTCTGGTTTTGACCAAACTGTTTAGCCATTTTCATCACAATGACTGTTAAAACTTACCTAACAATCTGCTACATGCTACAGAGGATTTAGTTTTTCAGACATTACTCTGCAACTGTGTCTTAATATATGAAATATATGTGTAATTATATATGTAAACTGGAACTTGGGTTTACACTCCCTTAAAAATATTTCCATTGTAGGTATCACCATCTTCTCTGTGGGTGTGGCTTGGGCACCTCTGGATGACCTGAGAGATATGGCCTCTAAACCAAAGGAATCGCACGCTTTCTTCACAAGGGAGTTCACAGGATTAGAACCAATTGTTTCTGATGTCATCAGGGGCATTTGTAGAGATTTCTTAGAATCCCAGCAATAATGGTGACGTTGTGACAACTGAAAGAAAAATTGCAAGAGGATATAATGTGTAAGCTATATTCTTGTAATACTGAAATACTATAGAGCATACTAGGATCAGATACAAAACTATAAGAGCCAACTGCTGTTTTAAGCAAATAAGCATTCACTTAAAACTATTAGCTTTTAATTACAATTTAGACTTAATTGTTCACTCTGCTGAGGCTTCATAATCATGACCCTTAGAAACTCAGGAAAAGGGGTATATCATGGATTAAAACATTAAGAGTTCTATTCTAACATGTGTATTAAATGTATAGATATGAAAATTGCATAGCTCAATAAAAGAATCTGATATTTAGACCAAAAGCAACATTCCTTTTATCATTCTGTATTCAAGATATAAGAAAAACTTAAACAGAAGTTATTTCAAATATAAACATCTTGACCCAAGTAGATGTTACTTAGTATTCTAAAAAGTTGTAATTGCTGATTAAATAGAAGAAATTAGGTATCAAGCTTATTTTGTAGTGTATTTTCACAGTTATCACACAGAATAGGAGAGCAGGACTACTTAGTATTTTTCTATTTATCTAATCTTAACTTTTATGTGTGGATATATATAGCTTGTACGCTAAAGTCATCCATGTACAAAATGTTGTTGGTAAATTTTTGCTTACCATTTACATATAGCTTTAAAGAAAAGCATTTATTTCAAATAGAACTGCAGGAAAAGTATTGTCAGTTTGACTATATTTAAGCAATAAAACTGCTAGTGACTATTCAAGCTGCCTTTTATTTTCCTAAGTGTTTCTCCCTAGGGCATGATAAAAATTCTACATTCAATAATTTATGCAGAAAGGCCAACTGAATTTTTTCTTAAAATCATGCAATAAGACCATGCTTTTTTTTTTTTTATCATTTATTGACTGCCTACTTTCTAAGCATCATACACAGTCACTACCAGATAAACAATACACACATGTTTTATAATTAGCATTAGTTTTACTTAAACGTGCCTGGGAAGTTGGTGCCTATGAAGTGTTCAGAATTCCAATAATGTAATTATCATTACTCCCCAAGAACTCTCCTCTCAGGTAGAGCATCCTACTTACCTTCTCTCAAGACAGGACCCTCCCTCCCTCATTCAACTGCGCACCTTATCTCCTGTGATGCAAATCACTGATCTTATCTGGATGGTTTACAATCAGTTGACCCCAAAATGGTGTTAAGTAGTTGAATAATATACATATTCCAGTTAATCTTTTGAATCTAACTATTTTAGTTTGTGGAAAAGGAATGAAGACTATGTACTGAAGAGGCATACATTTAATTGTCTTTGGCATTAGATAAAAATTTGATAAAATTAAGTTGGGAAGATGACAGACCTCTCCACCTTATAAACTGTGGCAAATATAAATTCATGTAACAGATTTTCAAGTAACTAAAATGGGTTTAACATGATTTTCTCTTAGTGCATAAAGCACAAATTCTCAGCCAAGAATACCACTCCTTAAATTTTAAAAAAATATGTATTTTATTGAGGAAGGGAGAGGAATAGAGTTAGAAACATCGATGAGAAAAAGACATCGATCAGCTGTCTCCTGCACATCCCCCACAGGGAATGTGCCCACAATCAGGATACATGCCCTTGACCGAACTGAACCTGGGACCCCTCAGCCTGCAGGCCAACACTCTCTCCACTGAGCCAAACCGGTTTCGGCCCACTCCTTAAAAAATTTAAGCTGAAGTGAAAACCTGGCCTCTAGTCTTAGCCTTTTTAAAAATGCTTTACCTTTAATTCTATAAAGAACAAAGTTTTAAGGTATTTGAGATAACCAGGGAAACTAATATTTTGACTTAAAGAGCAGGAAGAGAGCAGAAATGAGAACTTTATCAAGTTACTATCTAAATATATATAAAAGGCTACTATGCTAAGTGTCTGACTGGTAGCTATGACTCACACTGAGCACCAGGTGGCAGACATACAACGCAGGGGTTGCCAAGCTGCAGTGACTTGGCAGTTCTTGGGTGATGCACCTCAAAACCAGACAGAAGGGAGCCCAATTCCTTCTGGGACCTTGTGACTCTACCCTCAGGGTTGGTTTATATTGTTGCTGAGGCACTGTCGGCCCAAAATCTGGTTTACTACACACTTGCGTTCCACATCCAGCACAACAGCTATTTTGCAGAGTGCCCTCTCACACTCTGGGACCACTCTGAGGATGTTGGAGAGCCAGTTTTGGCCCAATCCCTGCATGCAAGGCCAAGGGACCTCATCTGCTGGAGGGACCTGGGTCACTGTATAGAAGCCCTTAGAGTCAGGGAGGTACTGCAGGAGGCTGACTCCAGGGTGTGTTCAGCCCATCTTGCCCAGTTCCACCCCGCTGACCACCTTCTAATTTCCTTTCAATGTGCACAAATCTGTGCACTGCGTCACGTTATTTTTATAAGTAAAAAGGATAACATGCAAATTAACTGTCACTGTTACAAAGAGTGCAGTGCCCAGTCCTCTCAGCCCCTCCGGATACCCAGTCCTGGGGATGGGGGGCAGGGGAGCGCAGCCACTGAAAGCAGGCAGTGTAAGCGGCCTGGCGGAATGAGTGCTTCATCACTGGAGCGATGAGGCAAGCATCCCACCGTGGACCCAAGAGCCTCTGGGTAATGCGTACACGCAGCCTCTTATATGGAGCTCGGCAAGCATGTCCCTCCCAGGTGTCTCTTAGGCTTGCTGCTTAGGTTGTCTTTCTTCCCGAGTCTGGAGGGAGGCCGAGGACCCGCCGTTGCTGGGTGTTGCTGTTCCTGGGAGCTGGGTGCTACTGTGGGGGGCAGTGCCCACTCTCTGGGATCCATCTGCGCCCAGCATGTTTGCGGAAGGCAGCTGAGAGCACACAGATCCTGGGCTTGGGGAGTAGGGGGTGGGGTAGGAAGCAACCGGGAGGAGGAGGTCAGGGCAATTCATTACAATGAATCTCACTCCAAGGCTTCATTTAAACGCAGAAAACTCTCCAGTGACATCAGAGCCTCGGACCTCACCTCAGTTTTCTCTGACTCCCCCATCCTTAGGCCACAGCTCAACAACTTCAGAGAGGGAAGATGTTTGAGAAATCTAGCCTGTCTGGGTGGAAAAGAGTGCAGAAAAAGAGTTCGCTTCTGTTTTCTCTTTGTAAATCCCATTTCCGGTTTTCTACACTCCTAGTGTGACCTGGCTTTTGACAGCAAAAACGGACTCCTTTACAGTAAAGTTTTATAGCAGATCTCATAGACTGATTCTGTTACCTCACCCTCAGAAACCAGGTGTATATTTGTGTTCATGTAAAAACATTCAAACCTGTAGAGAACTTTTATGAGTTTATTTGAGCCAAACTGTCGACACTTGACGGGAAGCAGAATCTCAAGAGGTTAGGACAATGATCCGAAAAATGGCTTTTTTTCCCTTTGTTTTATTCTTTATTTATTTTTATTTTTTAAAAATATATTTTATTGATTTTTTACAGAGAGGAAGGGAGAGGGATAGTAAGAAACACTGATGAGAGAGAGACATCGATCAGCCACCTTCTGCACGCCCCACACTGGAGATGTGACCGCAACCAAGGTACATGCCCTTGACCAGAATTGAACCTAGGACCTTTCAGTCCGCAGGCCGACGCTCTATCCACTGAGCCAAACTGGTTTCAGCTATTCTTTTTTTTTTTTAAATATTATTTTCATTGATTTCAAAGAGGAAGGGAGTGGGACAGAAAAATCATCAGTGAGAGCGAATCACTGGTTGGCTGCCTCCTGCACACCCCCAACTGGGGATCAAGCCCACAACAAGGCAAGCATCCTGCCCTGGGCTCAGAGATGCCTTTGGGTAGTAGGCGCAGAGCAGCCAGGCCCCACAAAGAGTGGAGAACCATGGGAAGTGGACCTAAGTTATCAAAGCTCCCGGATTGGAGAGGGTTCCTCTGAAGGCTCCTAGATTGGAGAAGGTGCAGATCAGGCTGAGAGACCCACCCCTGTACATGAATTTCATGTACCAGGCCTCTAGTAATCAAAATAAAAACTACATGAGTAATTAAAATATGAAAAGGCAAAAAAAAAGATTAAATATTGAAAAATCCAACATATTGAAGTTTGCATATATTCTTAAACTTTATGTATAAAGCACCATTTAATAAACAAACCTATATAACTTCACATTAAGTCACAATTAGAAGCACACTAATAAAAATAAAGCATTCTTTTTGTAAGCTTAGTCTTTTTCCAAATGTTTAATATTGTAGAGAAAAATACAACCAAAGTAGATAGAAAAATAAACATATACTAATTTTTATTTCAATTTTAATACATTCCAAGAGTGAATGTTTATGCATTGCAGTGATAACCACATTTCCCAGTTAAACAGTAATGCATTGGTTTAGAATAACTGCCAGAAATGCTAGTTAGCTTTTGGAAAGCTTATTCTTAAATTATTTTTAAAAACTGCCCCTTTGTTTATCAAGTTGAATTTTCAGTTCAGAAAGCTATAAAACTAGTATTTTTTAAAGATTTCTGAAAACTTTGTTTCAACAATAACAACTAAAACAGCCATTTGGATTTTTATGTTAGATGACAAAATTTCTCAAAGTACAATATAATTTTTTTTTCAGAAGGCATTCATATAAAATTTTGCAATGTAAGTTTTCTAATATTACCTTCTAATTCCATGTGCAATTAATTCCCTTCAAAGAAAAAGGATATCAACTTATAAGGAAAAGTTCTGAGATAGTAAGTTAACACTATTTATAAGAACCACCTTTAATTAATGAATAATGCAATTTATTTTCTACTAAACATTTTTGTGGAAACACATATGGCTAGATAGGAGTGACAACACTACCAACTGAATTCAGATTTAATAAAGTAACATGATGTTTAAGGAAATGATTTAAAACTGCATCTGTCTTTTTTTTGGTCTTTTTTAATTATGTAACTTATTTCAGCAGTAAATTTTATTATCCCCAAATGGGATGAAATACTTAGCAAGGCATTCTTTATAGTGTTAACTGTTCTGATCTTGCTAGAAAATCAATAAGCAGTACAAAGTTTAAAAGAACAGCATAAAAATGAAGGACTCACCGAGGAAGTCATCTCCATTTCCTAGTTTAATGATGGAGGGTAAAGTATTGCACTTTATTATTGAACACAAAATAATGTAGCCAACAGTAACATACAGGTACACAATTTAATATTTATTATATGCATTTTATATACATTATTTTTCAACAGCTGTACGTTTGCTTTGTGGTACAATCTTAAAAATTTGCTGATTCATCGTTTGTAAAACAAAAACCTTACAAAACTCATCAAAACTCTCAAACTGATCAGAAAAGTTTTTGGAAGACTAGAAAAAATATTTTATTGTCTTAATCATGCATTACACAAACAAAATCTTTTGTTACACCATAAAATTAAGCACATTTGAAAAAATAAAACAGGGATAACTAGTCCAAACACAGCAGATTTCTGTATCCTGGTTCAATTATTTTGTATCCTATTTGTAATGCAAATAATATTTTATTCCCAATATTTTAAAACAAGATAGTTTTGTTTGGAATCATGGTAAACCAAGATATGTGTCTGGGGAGAATCACCTTGGTATGTAACTTAAACTATAAAATATTCCATTTTTAGTCTATTTTAGACTATTTAAAGAGTTCCAAAATAGATATACAGGTTCCTTTAGCACATTAATAAAAGGATATAAAGAACAACAAAAAGTGAAATAAATAATAAGCTATTAGCAAGACGGATAATCCTTGATAAATAAACTTGTAAATACAGTAAGATGTACAAAATATCACATAGTGATAGGATGCCAAGATTAGTTAGTTTTTTTTTAAGAGTTCATTTGGAGTACTAAACCCCACTATTTCATTTTAATATACTTAATAGTCCTTGGTTTATGAAGACAATTATGTGATGATGAAGGTGATTTAGCATCTTATGGAAGGACTTAGCTGAGCTGTATTAGGCAAAAGAAAGAGTGTGGTTACACAGCAGCGGGTCAGTGAGATCTCTGTGTTTTAGGGTTGTATAATGCAGAAAAACTTCAATACAATCTTAAGCACTGTTGTGACAGGCTAAATATATAAAAAAGACTTATAAAAACTAGAATTTTATCCAAACATTTTGTGCAACTAATGCTAAAATATTTTAAGTTAAATTTTCTTTCTTCTTTATTTTTTAAAGCAAAATAAGTTTAAAAGGGAATCTGTGGCATTCAACTGATAAACAGAAGATCACTAAGAGATGAAAAAAAAACTACTCTTGGAGCTCACTTCCCCCCCCACAAGAGCACCACATCCCTAACCCTAAGGCAGCACACAGAGTCCAAAATAAAAGTCCTTTTGTAAGATCAGACTCCACGTTGGCTTAAAGATACCTAAAAAAACAGATATATGCTCAGTTTGTATCCAGTACAGGCCACTAATACTGGAGTCCTTTCTTTTTGTCCCACAAATACAGTAATTACAATTAAATTAATGAACCTGACATTAAGATTTAATTTCCACCAATTTATGCCTGCCCTAGATAGCCTTCACCAGGCAGATCACATGTAGTGTCTTATCAGTAACCGTTTTTGATGGCAGTGATACAGACCCTCTTTTTGTTCAAGCAAATCTGTTGTTATGATATATTTGTTGATTCACACAAATACTTTGGCAAGGGCATCAGCCCCTGCACTAGCAATATATGCTTTTGATGGATGGAAAGCAACATCATATATTGATTCATCTAATTTCTTCCTATGTGCTGTTATTTCTTGCACACATGTCTTGCTGTCCAAATTCCACAACCTAATAGAACAATCATGGCCTGTAAAAGAACAAATAAAGTGTTTTTGAGTAACAATACTTTTATAAAGTTTGTGCGCAGTACAGGAAATTCAGACTTACTTCCAGACATCAAATAGATTCCATTAGGATCTACTGCTAGACTTGTAACAGCATCCAAATGAGCTACCATAGAATGGATCATTTTACCTACAAAAAACATAACAAAGATAATTATGTTTTCACAAATATTTACTAACTTCATAGGTACTTTAAAAATCATAAAATAGCATAAACATAAAAGAGACAATCACTGTAGCATTTTTAAAATTGTAGTAAAATATATCTAAATATAAGAGTTACCATTTTAACTATTTGAGAGAATACAATTCAGTGGCTTTTAGAATATTCCCAATGATGTGCAATAACCACCATTATCTAGTTCAGAACACTTTCAATACTGCAAAGGGAAACCCCACATCCAGTAAGCAGCCATTCTCCATTCCTCTCTCTTAAGTCCCTGGTAACCATTAATCTACTTTCCCCCCCTATAGTTTGGACTATTCTGATGCTTTTTGTCTCTGCCTTCTGTCACTTAGTATGTTTTCAAGGTTCATGAATTATCCTATCCTATATAATAAAAGGTTAATATGCAAAGCGACTGAACAACAGAAAGACTGGTCGCTATGATGTGCACTGACCACCAGGGGGCAGACATTCAATGCAGGAGCTGCCCCCTAGTGGTCAGTGCACTCCCACAGAGAAGCTCTGCTCAGCCAGAAGCCCTGAGCATGGCTCATGGCTGATGAGCACAAAAGCGGTGGCAGGAGCCTCTCCTACCTCCATGGCAGCACTAAAGATGCTCTACTGCTGGCTTAGGCTTCTCCCCATCATTCACACATCCCTTGAGTGCTCCCAGACTGTGAGAGGGCGCAGGCTGGATGAGGGACCCCCACTCCAAGTGCACAAATTTCATGCACTGGGCCTCTAATAATAATATATTAGAGAGAACTTTAATTCTAATGCAGAACTTTCCCAGTACTTTTTTTTTAATAGTTTTTAAAAAATATATTTTATTGATTTTTTTATAGAGAGGAAGGGAGAGAGAAAGTCAGAAACATCGATGATAGAGAGACATCGATCAGCCGCCTCCTGCACACCCCACAGTGGAGATGTGCCCGCAAGCAAGGTACATGTCCCCAACCGGAATCAAACCTGGGACCTTTCAGTCCGCAAGCCGACGCTCTATCAACTGAGCAAAACCAGTCTCGGCCCCAGTACTTTTAATAGACATTATGTTACATTTGACAGTACCTGATAGACAGTGGAAAACATAACGAATATAGGATTGCATCAAAAATTTAAGATTATGAGAGAATCCAAGATGGCGGCATAGGTAAACACCTACACTGCTGCCTCGCACAACAATTTCAAAACTACAACTAAAAGACAGAACGGACATCATCCAGAACCACAGGAAAGCTGGCTGAGTGGAAGTTCTAAAACTAGAGGGGAAGAGAGGGGCTCACAGAGACCCAGAGGAGCTGCAAAAAGCTGAGGTACGGAGACGCGCGCGCGTGGAGAGAGCAGGTGCCAGAGAACCTGGCTGGCTTTCTCTGGCGGAAGGGAGACGGAGACTCTCAAAGGCATTGAACTCCTTATCCTACGACACTAAACCCCAGATCCAGCCAAAACTCATACAGGGGGAGTTTGGACTGTGAAAAGGGAGAAGTGCACGGAAATTTAGGGGAGTCGCAAAAGATCAAAGGCCTGGTGGCGCGCACGGCACTGTGCACAGGACAAATTGCTGATTGTACCACTGGCTTTCGCGACTGGGCGGGAGACAGACCCTCCCAAATGCGCCACTTCTGAGTCCACTAAGCCCCCGTTTTGGGCGAAACCCTGGGGACCTAGTCTCGTGTG
Source organism: Lasiurus cinereus (assembly GCA_011751065.1). Lineage (NCBI taxonomy): Eukaryota > Metazoa > Chordata > Mammalia > Chiroptera > Vespertilionidae > Lasiurus > Lasiurus cinereus. The sequence continues at coordinate 10,083,277 of JAAGEH010000208.1, forward strand.
GTCCTGGTGCGCAGGGGAGCCGGAGGGGCAGCGGTCTGGAGGCACTGCTGGCGCGCGCACAAGGACTGCTCCAGCCATTACCCAGTCACGTGAGACTCAGAGGCCGTGGAGAGCGGGGCCGACTAGAAGGCAAGGAGACTCCACCCTTCCCAAGCTCAACAGAGGCTTCTTCGGTTTTGCAAGTCTGGTATCATAAGGCTGAATCCAACACAGAAGTTCTCTCGGCATAGTGAAAATGCCAAGACAAGGGAAGGGATTACAAACAAAAGAAATGGAGGGAAAAAAAAACGACTGGATATAGAGTTCAAAACCACGCTTATAAGGTTTTTCAAGAATATGCTAGAAAAGTTGGATAAATTTAGTGAGACACAAGAGGAGATGAAAAAGGACATACTAGAGACACTGACTGAAATAAAAAATATTATACAGAGTCCTAACAGCAGACTAGAGGATGGCAAGAATCAAGTCAAAAATTTGAAATATAAAGAAGCAGAAAACATTCAACTGGAAAAGCAAGAAGAGAAAAGAATCCAAAAATGTGAAGATAATGTAAGGAGCCTCTGGGACAGCTTCAAGCGTACCAACATCAGAATTTTGGGGGTGCCAGAAGAAGAGAGAGAGCAAGATACTAAAAACCTATTTAAAGAAATAATGACTGAAAACTTCCCACATCTGGTAAAAGAAATAGACTTACAAGTCCAGGAAGCACACAGAACCCCATATAAAAGGAATCCAAAGAGGACCACACCAAGACACATCATATTAAAATACCAAGAGCAAAAGACAAAGAGAGAATATTAAAAGTAGCAAGAGAAAAACAGTTCATTACCTACAAGGGAGCACCCATACAACTGTCAGCTGATTTCTCAACAGAAACGATGCAGGCCAGACGGGAGTGGCAAGAAATATTCAACGTGATGAATAGCAAGAACCTACGACCAAGAATAATCTATCCAGCAAAGCTATCATTCAGAATTGAAGGGCAGATAAAGAGCTTCACAGAGAAGAAAAAGCTAAAGGAGTTCATCAACTCCAAACCAGTATTATATGAAATGCTGAAAGGTACTCTTTTAGAAGAGGAAGAAGAAAAAGGTAAAAGACAAAAAATTATGAACAACAAATACATATCTATCAACAAGTGAATCTAAAAATTAAGTGAATTAAAAATTTGATCAACAGAATAAACTGGTGAATATAATAGAATCAGGAGCACAGAAAGGGAGTAGACTGATAATTCTCAGGGAGACAAAAATCATAAAGCATCAAACAGACTGAAATTACAGCAAAAAGATTAAAGTTAGGTGAGGTGGATGGGTGATCAATCAAAGGACTTGTATGAATGCATATGAGCATAACCAATGATTGCGGACACTGGGGGGTTGGGGTGTGCCTGGGAGGGAGGGAGGGCAAAGGGGAGCTATGTATAAAAAATTAATAAAAATTAATAAAAAGAAAAAATAAAATAGAACTACCAACTAAAAAAAAATTTAAGATTATGAAAACTGCCATTAAAATGAAAATAAAAAATCTTTCTCATTAAGAGATGTAAAGATTATTTTACATACAGATTTAATGATAAATAAATCACCAGATAATACATTCCTACCTAATGATTTTAGTATCATCAAATGTATCCTTTAAAATGTCAATCATTTTATATATTAGAAATAAGAGGAAGAGGCAGAGTACATCATAGAATGATAAATTATTCCAAATTTTCCCAGGTAGTAATAAAACCACTATTCTGGAAAATGTAATTTACTGAATACCTTCACTGAAGATTTGGCAAGGAAATAGGATTCAGGAGCAAATTAAAATTAAAAGCAAGTTGTAAATACAAAGTTGGATTCCACAAATACTTTGAGGCTTCAGCCTCTGCACTGGCAATATATGCTTTTGATGAATGGAAATCAATACCATATATTGATTTATTCAAGGACAAAAAAAAAAGCAAATAATGATACTTTAAAAATTTTCTCCCTTTTCATTACTTGAATGCCAAGGCTGCACCTAGAGATACAGAGGCTCTCTCCAGAATTCTGTTTCTAATCATTTGCTATGCATCTAGTCCTGATGATTTTCCATACTGGAAAATGACATAGATCTACTTCTATTATTGATCATGAGTCTGTGTTGACCTGAATACAAAACTACAACAAAATCAAAAGTTGCAAAAGGTTCCTAAGAAAACATCAAAAGTATTATCACTTTCTGGCAATACTAAACAATTAACAGTTTCTCATCATTTCAAACCACATTTGTCTATTCTTCATTAATACTAACAGAATAATCTGAGATTCTTCTCTGATATCCTAAGAAACAGAAAAATCATTCAAGACACTATTATCTTTAATTGCTTAGTCCAACAATTCATCTATCAATTCTAGAATCCATTCCTCTCAATATTCCTATTCAAAACAAACATAAAAAAACCCTATATATGAAATGGTTGGCCTCAAAGACAATACTCTCAAAACATTAGGAGTTAGGTAACAAGCACCATTAGCTTCCTTTAAAATGTCAATTCTATGATGGTAACTCTTAATTCACAATCTAGTTCTGACTTCTCTCCTGAGAATAACCCTCTATGTCCTAAATTTAAGGTGTCTTAAACCAAAGATTCTTTCAACCAATTAGCAAATCACTCCCATTTCTTTAAGGGTGCAATAATTTTCCAAGTTTAATTTCAACTCTCCTGCCTGTACATTAAACTAACCTTTACAGATATGTTAGTCAATTTAGAGTCAACTCTTCTTTTCTATATAGAGACTTCCAAAATGTGAGGGACCCCTACCCCTTCAGACTGAACTATGTTCAAAGAGGTCCTATGCTGAAAACAACGTGGCTGCTGAGCTTCCATAAATAACCATAGAAGTCACAAAGCGTCTGACCCATCCTTCAGCAACATTTACTTGTAATTTCTAACATTTAACCAATTTCACGTTGGCCCCATGCCTCTGCCATCCCTCTCCCTCCACCAAGATTAATTATTTGCTCTTATAACAGCCTCCCTGACATCTAAGCCCTTTAAATTGGGCAATCAGTATTAGAGGCCATTATGAAATGGAGAAGAAACAGACTAATGTAAACCATGTAGACTCTAGAAACAAACTGCATGAATTTGAATCCCAACCCAGCGATTTTCCTCTGCTATATATCACTGCACTAATTATTTAACTTCTTTTAAGCCTGTTATTTCAACTATAAAGTGGAAACAATAATAGTATCATATATACCTAATGAGTCATTAGAAGAGCCAACATGTTAATACACGTAAGTCAAATACAACGTCTCACAGTAAATGATATATACTATTAAGCTCCAAGAAGATAGTGCATTTTGTTTTGTTTACTAAGCATTGAGAACTATGGTAGATAGTCAATAAATTCTGCTGCATGAGTTCACAATCTATTCAGGATCTTCTTCCTCCAACTTCTCTAGCACATCCTACACCATCTTCTCTCTCATACTCACTAGCTAAGTGTCTCAGTACAGTATATGCAACTCTAATTTGTGCCTCTAGCAAACTTTTAAAAATCACGAGCCCCAAAGACCTCTCTGTGACAAAAAATAGGTGTTATAAATTTTAAATTCCTTAAAGTCAAGGATCTACCATATAATACAACTTACATAATCTTTTTAAACCCATTTTATAAATCCCTGCTCAAATATTTTAAGTGGCTTTCATAGTGCATAGCATAAACAAAAATTCATTATTCTTAGGTTGGCTGTGATAAGTTCTCAATAGAGTCTGTTTTCTTCCTCCAGACTTACCTTTTTTGGCTTGACCTGTAAAAAACTCTCGTATTGGCCAAAGTTTCTACCACCAAGCCTCTGATCAAAACACGCCCTTACCTGCAATTTCCTACTACTTTCTTCACTTAAAAAAAAATCCTACCATTGCTTCAAGGCAGAGCTCAAACCCTTACTCTATGAAGACTCCGTTATCTAGCAGTTCAGGTGCACACAGATACACACATCCTGTTTTCCCCAGATAATAATTAAGTCACCAGAAAGCAGAAACCCCACCTTACACACGACAGTAGCCAGTGCAATGAGGAATACAAAATGCTAAATATGTTTCTGCTATTAAAATCTAACTATTTATCAAACCCATTCATGATATTGATTTCTATGTTTCAGATACAAAAGTTCAATAAATTAAACTCAGTGTTGTGTGTGTATGTGTGCCTGTATATAAGACTAAAAGTGAGAGAGGTTGATTTAATAAGAATTTTTCCAGTGTTTGGAGACCACTGCTTCAATTTCTTCCCACTAAAGATAAAGTACTAAAACTATTTAACAGAAATAACAAAATAAATTAGATTTTGTAAATGTGAAAGACTGTAAGCTCCCTACTTATTAAGTGAAATTTTATTACTTTTTCTTGATTTCTGCCATTAAAACAGCTCTAGAGACTCACATTTTATTTTTAATACAACTACTAAAATTCCTGAACCTCCCCTTACAAATCTAAATCTGTAATAATTTAATAACAAACAAATCTTTTTAGAAATACAATAAAGGAAATTTTCTCTGTTCTTGCAGCAGAGGATGATCTTTAGGCTTTAAAAAATGTTCAAAGAATTGTTGATAAGGTGTTAAAATGAAAACATTCACATGAATATAGTCTTTCCTGTGAAATACATAGTTCTGTGAATATCCATAACCTTCTCACTGTTTTATTGACTTAAAAAAGAATCTGTCCATGAAGTGTTTACTTGAAGAAAGGGACTTATGAAAGACTAAAAATATGATAATGTCCTATATAACCTCCAAAGAGAAATCTATCTTTTAATTTGCTATCTTGTTTGATAATTTGTTGCCCTGCAATAATGTTATAATTTATATTTAAGATTTTGATTTGGAAGTCGTCCAATACACCTGTTTTAGCTTCCTCTCATGGAAGCCTTTCTAGTTGTCAGGCCCTTCCTGAAAGAAAGCAAACAATATTTTATATGGTATTCAGGTAATTACAGATGAAACAAAGGTCCTTAAAGAAACTCTATGGCCACATTAATATTTGATTTGACTTCTATATAAATGGTTAAGTTTTCTGACAATAAAAAATAGAGGGAAGATGGCAACAAAACAATTTTTACTAATCATTATTTTATCCACTGAGAAATAATTTTAAGAACATATTTGAAATGTCAAACCCAAGAAAGACACCTCTTCTGCTATACTAAATCACAATAGATTATGAAGAAAATAATTTCAAATGGAAGAATTTATATTTAATTAATAGTACACGAAAAAAGCATAATAGGTAGATAAGGTGTTACTTATAAACTTAACGATAAAATACATTATGAATGTGCTACATAACTAACGCAAAAATCTGAGTTAAAATTGTTTAACTTGGCAATTCTGAAGCAGAAGAGTCAATATATTTTATATAAAAGAATAGCATTTTTGATCACTTCAAATTTTCAAAATTATTAATATGACTGAAAAGAAAATAAGACAACCTACTTACCCGTTTTATTGTCAAAAAATTTGATGTGTCTATCTTCATGAGCAGTTATTGTAACAGGAAGTGTGGGATGACTTACTACTCTATTAATGTGATTACTGGATTGTAAATCTGAAAAATAAAGGAAGATAATGCACTAAAATTCAAACCTTTAGTTAGAAACTGGATAATGACCTTTTTATTCTTACCAAAAAATAAAAAACAAAGCTTTGCCATAAAGCAAAAAAACTAAATAAATAAAAAAATCAAAAAAATCTGAGAAATAAAACTAGAGCTCTAGGGGGATACAATTTCCTAAAAAATAAATGTTTAAGCTATCATGTCTTATAACATGAACCCTACTAGGCTCAAGTCTAGAAAAGTTATATGTATTTTAATGTAGGTGGTTTAGAATTCTTAAAAAACCTCACAATTATCATTACCTTTAAATGAACAGTCATTAAATAATTATAAGCATTGAAGGGAAATTCGTAAGTGATAATTAGGTGTTTGTAAGAAACAATCCCCATCCTATTCATACTGACAAAAATACAAAGCAGAATGAATGTCCATAGGAATAAGATCTTATCTTTACTGACAAGCTCCTAATTTTTGATAAGCAATGAGGGAGAACAGAGAAGAATCAAAGTAAGTGGGAAAATATCATCAACATTGTTAGACTTTAAGTAAATCAATTCCACATGTATGTAAGAACTCTTTTTAAAAAAATATACTTTATTGATTTTTACAGAGAGGAAGGGAGAGGAATAGAGAGTTAGAAATATCAATGAGCGAGAAACATCAATCAGTTGCCTCCTGCACACCCCCCACTGGGGATGTGCCCACAACCAAGGTACATGCCCTTGCCCGGATCCAACCTGGGACCCTTCAGGCTGAGGCTCTATCACTGAGCCAAATCGGTTAGGGCTATATAAGAACTCTTAACTAAACTTAAACACATTACACAAAAAACCCCATGTATGTTTGTATGTGTGTAATTACTTATGGAAGAGGAAGAAACTAAGGTTGAAAAGGCACTGGGGAAGACATTTCTTTGAGTATTTTAATATTTTACATGATTAACATTTAAAAAGCTTGATTTTTTAAAAAGCAATCATGAAAAATCTAAAGTAAAATTAAATGAATGAGCTTTACCATATATCTAATTGGTGGTTTAAGCACAAATAAATGAACTATTTCAAGTGACTTGAAAGCAGAGTAATAGATTACCCATCCCTAGTTTCAGTAATCAAACTATTGGCAGTGGTTTTGGTATTATTATTCTGAGATAACTATGTGTATTATAAAATAAATAAAATGAGAGATTATGATGACTTTGCTGAACACAAAGAGATTTGGTATGGTTAAAATGAAATAAAGACATAAAAATCAGTAAGATAAATCTGAATTTCAATTGGAAGTATTCATATGAATTTATCAACATTTTTTCTTTAAAAAAATATACTTGTAGCTCTAACCACTGAAAATGCCTAAACCAATGACCAATTCAAGAGCCATGAAATTCATGAGGACCAACTCAAGAGCCTAGACTGTAGTCTCTAAATGCCTTTTTTCACTTAGAGAAACCAAAGCTCCTTAGAGAAATGGCCAATTTCAGATCTGGGGCTCAAATCAACAAGATGAACCTAGAACATCTTCTCAGATCAGAAAGGAAAACTATCAATGACTCCCAGGGTCACGTCAAAAGGACTCAGGAGCTAACATGAATAAATCCCACTGGCCAAAGATTAAACCATCTGAATAGCAATAAAGAAAATACTGGCAATGATTCAAATACATCAAATACATTTATATCTAAGTGAGATTATTCTATATAATAAAGACCTAATATGTTAATTATAAAACAGCAGAATAACCGTCCAGATGACCTTCCAGACAAAGCCAGAGCTGGGAGGGCTGGCTGAGGCTGTGAGGGATGGCTGAGAGCCGAGCCCCTTGCATGAATTTCATGCATAGGACCTCTAGTAATGATGATAATAAAACAAACAAACAACACCCAATAGACGCTCTGGTCACCTATGGAAGATGCTAGGGAACACCTCAATATTATTATTATTGTTATTATTATTTTTAAATATGTTTTATTGATTTTTTACAGAGAGGAAGGGAGAGGGATAGAGAGTTAGAAACATTGATGAGAGACATTGATCAGCTGCCTCTTGCACGACCTCTACTGGGGATGTGCCCGCAACCAAGATACATGCCCTTAACAGGAATCGAACCTGGGACCTTTCAGTCCGCAGACCGACGCTCTATCCACTGAGCCAAACCGGTTTCGTCTCATTATTACTATTATGTAAGCTGGTAAATAACGGGGGGGGGGGAGGAATCAAGAATTTATTTTGCCTTTCCTTTGTAATCTAACTCCAAAGTACCCAATTTATTGATGAGGAGTATTCCTCTTTACAGAAGTATTCTAGCTAATAAGTGGAAAAGTAATGACAGAATTAGAAAATCATTTTTAAACAGTTAATGAACTGACAGATCAAGGTAATTATCATCAAGACTGAAACATAAAAAGATAAACAGACAATATTTACTTCTGAGAAAAGTTCACAATTTATGAAGTAGTCTTGCCTAAACATCAAAAACTTTTAAATGAACACAAATAAAACATTGAACCTTAAATATGAATAAGCCTCTAAAACTAAAACCAATTTATAGGAAATAAAATGAACACAGGAGCTTGTTAAATGATACCCCAAGCAAAATCCAGACTGGAAAACTTTACAGGCAAACTACCCAATTTCTTGAAGTAAAAAATGCAAGGAAGTACAGTACAGAAAATACTTAATAATATTATATTTTCAATAAATGGTATTGGGAAAATTGGACAGATACATGCAAAAAACTGAAACTAGACTACCAACTTACACAAAAATAAACTCAAAACGGGTAAAGGACTTAAACGTAAGACGAGAAACAATAAAAATATTAGAGAAATCCACAGGTAGCAAAATTTCAGACATATACTGAAACAGTATGCTCACTGACACAGCTCCTAGGGCAATGAAAACTAAAGAGAAAATGGGACTACATTGAAGTAAAAAGCTTTTGCACAGCAAAAGAAACCATCAACAAAACAACAAGAAAGCCCACGGCATGGGAGACCATATTTGCCAATGTTATCACCGATAAGGATTTAATCTCCAACATTTACAGGAAACTCATACAACTTAACAAAAGCAAAATAAACAATCCAATCAAAAAAGGGGCAGCGGACCTAAATAGACACTTTTTGAAAGAGGACATAAGGAAGGCCAAGAGACTTACGAAAACATGCTCAAAGTCACTAATCATCTGAGAGATGCAAATAAAAACAACAATGTGGTATCATCTCACACCCGTCAGAATGGCTATCACCAACAAATCAACAAAAGACAAGCATTGACAAGGATGTAGAGAAAAAGGAACCCTGGTGCAACTGCTGGTGGGAATGCAGACTAGTGCAGCTACTGTGGAGAACAGTTTGGAGTTTCCTCAAAAAATTAAAAATGGAACTCCCATTTAACCCAGTGATCCTACTTCTGGGAATATATCCCAAGAAACTAGAAACACCAATCAAAAAGGATATATGCATCCCTATGTTCATAGGAGCACAATTCACCATAGCTAAGATTTGGAAACAGCCTAAGGGCCCATTAGTAGATGAGTGGATTAAAAATCAATGGTACATCTACACAATGGAATACTAAAGCTGTGGTAAAAAAGAAGATACTCTTACCATTTACAACAGCATGGATGGAACTGGAGAGCATTATGCTAAGTGAAATAAGCCAGTCAGAGAAAGATAAATATCACATGATCTCACTCATTTGTGGAATACAATGAACATAAACCAATGAACAAAAACAGATCCAGAGACAGAGAAGCATTGACCAGTCAAACCTCAGAGGGAAGGTAGGGAAGGGAAGGGGTAAGGAGGAGAGATTAATCAAAGGACTTTATGCATGCATATAAGCCTAACCAATGGACACAGACACTAGGGTGGCGAGAACATATGTGGGGGAGTAAGGAGGTAATGGAGGAATAAGGATACATATGTAATACCTAATCAATAAAGAAAAAAATTATAATAACCATGTATAGTGCGCCAGGTGGGTACTTGGTATCAGGGGGACTTTGTAAAGTACATGATTATCTAACCACTATACTGTATACCTGAAACTAACACAAAATAATATTAACTATAAACTGTAATTAAAATAGAATACACATAAATAATATAAAGGAAATAAAAGATGGAGAGGTTACCTACAGATGAAAAAGAGACATCAAAGACTTATCAGCCAATCACAATGCAGAGTATTATATGGATTCTTATTTAAATAAATTGTAAAATACACATCATATCCTATACTTATAACATTGACCATTTACACATAATTATTGGGGCTGCATGATGAGTTCATCAGGCTCTATTATTTTCGCTACTTCCATATGTATTTCCATTAAAAATTTAAAATTAATTCATTTGCTTTCACCTTTACATTACTTTACTCCCTCTTCTGTCCTCATATACCCACCTAACTTAATTTTAAGCATAATTTCAAGAAATATAAATAATGTAAATAAGTAAAACTGTAACAGAATGAAACTTTTTTTCATCCTGAATTTAAATAGTCAAAATGTGAAAATTAAAAACCACCCTCTATTGTGTGGTAATCCCTTTTTAAAGTTTCAAAGGAACCCATGAAAACTTACCAGAATCTATCTGTGATGAAAGCATCACCAATGACTGTGATGTTTCTAAGTCATAAATTACTGCACTACCAGTGTTGAAAGAGGTCACCATATGAGCTGGATCACAGCCTATAAAGTCAACCGATGTAGGTATTCCATGCTCTGAAAGATAAATATCACATGATCTCACTCATTTGTGGAATACAATGAACATAAATCGATGAACAAAAACAGATCCAGAGACAGAGAAGCATTGACCAATCAGTCAAACCTCAGAGGTAGCCCAAAAAGATACAGTGTAAATACATAATTTAGAAATATCTGCTCTTTTGATTAAAAAAGAAATTCAAATATTCTTGAATTAACGCTAATAAAAAAATAAATTGTGTTAGGATGGTGAGCTATATAGTAAGTAATTTTCCCTCAATTATTTTATTTTTTATATTATTGACTAGATGATTAATTTTAGAGAGGGAGAGGGATGGGGGAGAAAGGGGGAGAGAGAAACTGTAATAGGAGAGCTACATTGATTGGTTGCCTCCTGCTCAATCCCCGACTGGGGACCTGAAAACTAGGTATGTGCCCTGACTGGCAATCAAACTCACAACCTTGCAGTGCACTGGAAGACTCTCTAACCAACTGAGTCACACCAGCCAAAGCTTTCCCTCAGTTACTTAAAATGTTTGTATAACATTTTATTTAACATTATAAGAAAAAATATAGCTAGAGGGCTCTTAAAGTGAGAGTAGTTATGTGCAAAAGTTACTTTCTGTGCATTTTCTTTTAAAACAGGAAAAAAAAATCCTGATGAGTCTTTTTGCCCATTTGCAATTATATATCTTACTGTAAAATGATAAATTAGCATTCTCATATCACTGTCTTCAGAGACTGTTCACCTGTGATATTTTCAGATCTGTAAAAATAAAGTGGAAGCCACCTGGAATCCACCCATGCAGTGCTATCCCTGACAGTGGTCTGAGCAGTAATTTCTCTCTTTAACATAATAAATTCACTGGCTAGATCAATGCCTAACAAGATGAAATTTGGAATTACGCGATTAATTAATTACCTAGATGAAGCTAGAAACAAATATCTAAATGAATTTTTACCTCAAAAACTTGAGTAACAGAGACCTAACAAAATTAAGCATATACTAGTCATCTAAAATGTTTTAAGCCCTAGCCGATTTGGCTCAGAGGATAAAGGATTTGCCTGTGGACTGAAGAGTCCTGGGTTCAATTCCGGTCAAGGGCACATACCTAAGTTGCAGATTCCCTGGTCGAGATGCGTGCAAGAGGCAAACAATCAATGTCTCTCTCACATTGATGTTTCTCTCTGTCTCCCCCTCTCCTTTTCACCCTCTCTAAAAAATCAATGGAAAAATATCCTCGGGAGAGGATTAACAAGCAAACAAACAAACAAAAATAATAAACATAAAATGTTTTAAAACTAAACATAACTTTTTAATAAAAGTTTGTCCCTGGCTAGGTGGCTCAGTTGGTTGGAGCATCATCAATCCATACACCAAAAAGTTGAGGGCTCAATTCCTGGCCAGGGCACATGCATACATTGCAGGTTTGATCCTCAGTTGGAATGCATAGGGGAGGCAATTGATTGGTGTTTCTCTCTCTAAACATCATATCCTTGGGTGAGAACAAAAAAAAGTCTGATGTTTAAAGCTAACTTTAAAAAATGACTTAGAAAATAAGACCAATACAAGCACAATATATGTATAAACAAGTATCACAAATAAACTAGCTTAAGCCTTCTTTGATAGGAAAAGATTTGAAATTGTGCATGTTACTTAGTTTGTAAGGGTGCTATTTTAATGATTACAGCTATATTTCTTAACTAGTGTGCTCATACATGGTTTATAGGTATGCTTAACATTGTGATCATTCGATTTCTGTGGGAAGCCACCTGGAGCAGGCAGAGAGCCTTATTTTTCCCTATTACTAGCCTCATTTGTCTACTCCACAATTACAGAGAAATAGTTTTGCTTTTTAAATAGAACATGTTCTGAAAAGGATAAAAAAAAACCCACTAAACTATAGAATACATTTGCAAAGCTTCCCGTTTATAAGAAATAACAAAGAAAAAAGATTAGTACAAGCTTTAAATTCTTTCAATTTCTTGGAGCAACAAATAAATAGTAAATCAATTATCCTTTCTATCTTCCAAATTAAAAAAAGTTAGCTTTTTTTATAGAGGCAATATTTACATACCCTTGTTTCCATTGTAAGTGCAAATACATGGCAATTTTTCTTGTGGCTTCCATAACCTAACAGTGCCATCTGCTGAACAAGACAGCAATTGACTTTTTATGCCACTATAAGCAAGACCCCAGACAGCATCTGTATGAGCCACTAAAGTGCCAGCTAGAACATTTGGCTCTGGGAAGAAAACAAACAAACAAAAATGAGCAAAAATAATTTTGAGTATATAAAGATAATTTACCACATAATTAAGTAAAAGACTACACATAAGAAGATAAGCCAAAATGTATACAATGGCCATGTCTTCTAAGTTGTGAAGTAATTGGTTATTTTAACTCATCTCCCCAATACATTCTTACATTTTTTTGCAATTTTCTGTAAGGGACATACACATTTTAAAAAACAGCTTTGTTGAGATACTACTCCCATTCCATACATCAATTAAAAGTGTACAATTCAGTGTTTTTAGTATGTTTACAGAGTTCTGCAATCATCACCACACCAATTTTAAGACAATTTCACTACTTGTTAGCTATTTCCACCCAATTCTTCTTTCCTGCTTTTCCACAACTCAAAAAAAACCCACTAATCTACTTCGTTACTACAAGTTTGCCTATTCTGCACATTTCACACAAGTGCTCTTTAGTAACTGGCTTCTTTCATTTGGCATACTGTTTCCAAGGTTCATCCATGTTATAGAATATATAAGCATTTCATTTAATTGTCGAGTAAGATTCCATTATATGGACACACTACATTTAATTAATTCATTAATTGATGGTCCTAATGGCTAATAACATTGTGCCTCATTTGTCCTACAACCGTTTCTCTAGTAAAACCCCACTCTATACAGATGTCTCATCACTTCCACAATTCTCGACAGTTCCCAACCCTCCACCTTCATGATTATCTCTCACACTTCACTGAGAAAATATAGCATTGAAATGGGAAGCCCTTTCCATCCTCCTGTCTCTCAATCTATAAATCTGCTAATGTCCAAAACCATCTTCTCTGTGCATTTGTATGTAAGGAATTGTCCTTCTTCCAACCAAAGACTAATTATACCAGATATATTCCGGATTCCACTCAACTGACTAAATTGCTTTCATATTTAACATTTTCCCTGCTACAAAAATTCTCCTAACTCTTGGGATCCACAAGCCCAAAGCTATGCTTTAGCATCTCTCAACCTAAACAAAAAGACCTTCAGTAACCCTACGCTGCCCTTGTACCAAAGAGTAGAAAAGCATAGAGTAAATGTTTTTACCTCCCATTTACTCTCCAAATGACTGAAATATAGTTTGACCATCAGCACAACGAAACAATCCTTGTTCAAATAACCAATGATGAATGCTCTTCTATAAAATTTAATAACTTTATTTGATAAATTCTATTTCTTTGTTGTTCTCATCACATTGCTTTTCATTCATAAGAGTATGCTTTGAAAGGCCCCTTAACCTTTTAGCATCCCTCTCAGTCTGGCCAAGACAAGAATGCCCTATTTGTCACTTATACTAGATGCACCAGTTAATAATGTAGATTTTTTTTTCATAGATGGAGTTACACATATGTTGATATATATGCGATTTGATATGTATGCTATTTTGTTGTATTGACAAGCTTCAAAACTTCCTATGTCAAATTTGCCGAAGATGTTAACATCATAGATATTTTTATGCTTCAAAATGTCGAATTTTGTGCCAAAAAACAAAGCATTTGGAGCAAGTTTTAATTCATTACTTTATTTTGAAGAAAAAGTTATTGTATACTTTGGGAAGCTTTCGTGAACATGATCCATCTCCAGATACTTGTAAATATTAGTTTAAATGCTTTAAAAATGATGATTTTGATGTGAAAGACAAAGAATGTCCAGGTTAGCTGAAAAAGTTTGAAGACTAACAATTACAAGCATGACTGGATGAAGATGCGTGTCAAACTCAAAAACAACTTGCAGAAAGATTAAATGTTGCTCAGCAAACAATTTCTGATTATTTACAAGCAATGGGAAAGATTTTAAATAAAGGAAAATGGGAGCCACATCAACTGAACGAAAGACAAATGGAAAACCAAAAAGTCATCAATAAAATGTTGCTTCAAAAGCATGAAAGTATTTTTTGCATCAACTTGTGACTGGTGATGAAAAGTGGATTTATTTTGAGAATCCCAAATGCACTAAATCATAGGTTGATCCAGGTCATCCATCAACTTCGACTGCAAGGCCAAATCGCTTTGGAAAGAAGACAAAGCTTTGCGTTTCGTGTGATCAGGAAGGTGTGGTGTATTATGAGCTTCTAAAACCAGGTGAAACCATTAATACTGATGGCTGCCAACAACAAATAATCAATTTGAACCATGCTTTGATCGTGAAACAACCAGAATGTGCCAGAAGACATGGCAATGTAATTTTGCTTCATGATAACACACCATCACACACTTCAAAACAAGTTAAAGATGTGTTAAAAGATCTTGCCTGGGAAGTATTAACCCACCCGCTGTATTCACCAGAACTTGCTCCTTCAGATTACCACTTGTTCTGATCGCACTTTCTGAGCAGTATTTCAAAACATATGAAGAGCCGAAACCGGTTTCGCTCAGTGGATAGAGCGTCGGCCTGCGGACTGAAGGATCCCAGGTTCAATTCTGGTAAAGGGCACGTACCTTGGTTGCAAGCACATCCCCAGTGGGGGCTGGACAGGAGGCAGCTGATCAATGTTTCTCTCTCATCAATGTTTTTAACTCTCTGTCAAAAATCAATGAAATATATTAAAAAAATGAAGAAGTGGAAAATTGGATCCCTGAATGGTTTGCCTCAAAACAAGAAAGTTCTATTAGGACAGTATCCACATATTACCTAAAGATGGGGAAATGTAAATGTGTAGCTAGCAATGGACATTACTTTTAATAAAGCACTTTTAATGTTTCTCTTGAAATTATCATGTTTTCTTTGATTATAAAATCTGCATTATTAAATGGTACACCTAATAAAAAGAAACCTTTCTGCCGAGACCAGTTTGGCTCAGTGGATATAATGTCGGCTTGCGGACTGAAAGGTCCCAGGTTCGATTCCAGTTGGGGGCATGTACCTTGCTTGCGGGCACATCTCCACTGAGGGGCGTGCAGGAGGCAGCTGATCGATGTCTCTCTCTCATCGATGTTTCTGACTTTCTATCTCTCTCCCTTCCTCTCTGTAAAAAATCAATAAAATATATTTTTTTTAAAAAAGAAAGAAACCTTTCTATCCTCATTTTATCAGACCTCTCAGCAACATTTGAGAGTGCAAACTGTTTCCTTCTTCTCAAAATGGTTTCTTCTTTTGGTAAGTTTCCATAATTCCATATACTCTGCTGTACTTCCTTCAACTTCAAAAGCCAGACATTATTCAGTTTCCTTTGTTGGCTCTCTTGCTCTAGCCACTCTCCCAATGTCAAGAGTTCCTTTCCTTATCCTAAACAACACACTCTCTCTGTGTTATAGCAACCATTCTCATATCTTCATAGTAATATTACCAATTTAGTATTGCCATCTCTTCACATGCCTAAAATCCAAATTCACATACCTTTTCTGCCCCCATTTCAACAAATGCTACATCCTATATTCAACGTGGGTAACAAAGACCTAACAAAATTAAGCTCAGATCAAAAGTGGTGATGAAAATGTTCTGAACGCAACAGTGATAATGGTTACATAACCCTGTGAAAGTAAAAATTACTGAACTGTATACTTCAAGAGGTTAAATTTTATTAAATGTGAATATCTCAATAAAGCTGTTAAAAAAATAACAAAATCAAGAGTCACTCACTCATTACTTCATCCACTCAATCGATTTATCAATAGACTAGAGGCCCAGTGCACAAAATTTGTGCAGGGGGAGGAAGGAGGTGTCCCTCAGCCCAGCCTCTCCAATTTGGGACTCCTCAAGGGATTGTCCGACTGACCGTTTAGGCTCTCTCACAATCCAGGAATGTTGGCTTCCAACCGCTTGCCTGTCTGCCTGCCTGCCTGCATGCCCCTAACCACTTCTGCCTGCCAGCCTCATCACCCCTTAACCACTTCCCTGCCAGCCTGATTAACACCTAACTGCCCTCTCCTGCCAGCCTGGTCACCCTAACTCCCCTCTCCTTCCGGCCTGGTCACTCCTAATTGTCCTCCCCTACAGGCCTGGTTGCCCCAACTGCTCTCCCTTGCAGGCCCGGTCACTCCCAACTGCCCTCCCCTGTAGGCCTGGTCACCCCCAACTGCCCTCCCCTGCAGGAATGGTCACTCCTAATTGCCCTCCTCTGCTGGCCTGATCACCCACAACTGCCCTCCCCTGCTGGCCATCTGTGGCGGCCATATTGTATCCACATAGGGGTGGCCATCTTGTGTTGGAGTGATAAGTCAATTTGCATATTACTCTTTTATTAGATAGGATTCTGTCTATTCTATCCTATCTCCCCAATATGTCTTATATCCATTTCTCTTCAACTGGTCTGCTACCAATACTTTACCACCACTCTAGTTTAGCAACATTACCTCTCACCTAGTACTGGCCCACTACATTCCAACTTGACAGTACAACATTAAATTTGTATTCCTCTCTCCACTCTGCCCTCTATGTCCTGCAACAAACAGAGTCACTTTTTTAAACCCTACATTAACAGGTCACTTCCTGGCTTAAAACTCTTTACAGTAGTCCCCCCTTATCCACAAGGGATACATTCCAAGACAACCAGTGAACAACTGAAACCACGGATAGTACCAAACTCTATATATAGGGGTTGGCAAAAGTAGATTGACAGTTGTGAATATGCGAAATACGTACAGTTAATTCTTGTATTAATTATTTATCAGTGTATTATTTGTCTTCTTACTATTATTATTTTACATCCTTACATATGATTTATCTTTTAGGTAATGTCTTATTCCACACCAACAACTGTAAACCTACTTTCCCCCACCAATGTATACTATTTTCTTACATATACATATCTATGATAAAGTTTAATTTAGAAATTAGCCATACTAAGAAATTAATAATAACTAATACTATAGAACAATTATAACAATATACTATAACAAGTTATGTGAATGTACTCTTTCAGCAAACTAGCACACGTTTCTTTTTTCTTTTTTTGGTAGGTTGCAGATTTAATAAGCAAGGGAACTTACATAAAAGACTTGTTTTGAATGGCAGCAAGACAAGTTGAATCTTAAGTGCATATAGAGGCCTTAACTGAGTTCAGTAATATATTCAAGCCAGCTGGTCTCAATGTCTTACTCTTTCAAGGCTACATCCTCAAAAAATGACTTCTATTGTGGTACATTCTAAGGACAGGGGAGAGAGTATAAGTTGCCTCAAGGGTGAACTATTATATTCCTGAGTCTCTCATTGAGAAGCCTCCAATTGCCTGGGTTCAGATCAAGCACAAATTTCTTTTTCCTTCTTCACAATTTTATGGATAGGAACCTCAGCATACGATTATATTTTATTTTCTTATTTAGTCAAAAACTTTCACATTCTCACTTAAAGGAAGCATTTTATAGCCTTGACCGGGTGGTTTAGTTGTTTGGAGCATCATCCCATACACCAAAAGGTTGCGGTTTGATCCTCAGTTGTGGTGTAGAGGAGGCAACAGATCAATGTTTTTCTCTCTCTCACATCAATGTTTCTCTCTTTCCATTCCTCTCTCTCTCTCTCTCAAATCAATAAAACAATATATTTTTGGATGAGAATTAAAAAATAATTTCTCTTTGGCATATTCAAATTGGCAATATTATCTTGCACTCTGGGGCCATTATTAAGTAAATTAAAGGTTACTGGAACATAAGCACTGCCATACCTGGATACCAAGTGACTAATGGGAAGGTAAAGCATATAACAGTGTCAATGTGTTGAAAAAAGGAATGATTCACATCTAGGACAGGATGGAGCAGGAGGATGCTGGATTTCATCATGCTACTCAGAACAGTGTGCAATGTAAAATTTACCCATTTTTATTTCTGAAATTTTCCAGTTAACATTTTTGGATCATGGTTGACCTCAGGTAACTGAATTCTCAGAAAGCAAAGCCACTGAAAAGAAGGGTCTACTATACTAAAATTTCCCTTTTATATTGTATATTTTAGTTTGAATGTCACCATTTTAGACTACATCTGAAGAAAGTTCCACCTTTTATTCTCTCTCATAGTACTGTACTGTCATAGTACGTATTGCAACTTTTAACTATAGACTCTATCCCTTTCCTTATCTGTTTAATGCCTACCATTTCCATTAGACAATTCTTACTTCTTTTTTTAAGAAATGTTTTTACTGATTTTGAGAGAGAGAAAGAGGAGGAAGGAGAAAGATTGAAATATTGATTGGTTGCCTCCTACATGCCTCCTACTGGGGATGGAGCCTGAAACCTGGACATGTGCCATGATCAGAAATCGAATTGGCAACCTGTCAGTGCATGGGACAATATCCAACCAAATTGAGCAACACTGGCCAAGGCTGATTCTTACTTCTTGATGTAGTACTTAACACTAAACCTGGCAAAGTTAGGTGCCAAGTGTGTGTTAAATAAAAACACCAAGGAGCTCAAGTTCTTCTTAAATAAACCAAACATTAAGTAGACCACTATTTATTTAAAGACTAGAGGCCCAAGCACAAAATTCATGTGGGGGGTTAGGGGGGGAAGGGGTCGCCTCAGCCTGGCCTATACGCTCTTCAATCTGGGATTCCTCTCGCAATCTGGGACTGCTGGCTCCTAACCGCTCACCTGCCTGCCCGCTTGATCACCCCTAACCACTTCTGCCTGCCTGCCTGATCTTGCCACTAACTGCTCACCTTTCTGCCTGATTAAGCCCCTAATTGCTTGCTCTCCTGCACCAGACTGACCTAGGCCCCTAACTGCTTGCTCCCACGCACTGGCCTGACCGCCCTTAACCGCCTCTGCTTCTGCCACTGCAGCTTTGTCTGGAAGGGTGTAGGACAGTTGATCCAGTCTAATTAGCATTTATCCTTTATTAGTATAGATTCTCATACTAACAAACATTCATTTTGTTTTAATTTTTATAATTACAAACAATGACCATTAAATATATTGAATACAGGTATAAGTATTTCTTGTAGGACAGATTCTAAAAATGGTATTTGTAAGTGTGTGTGTGTGTGTGTGTGTGTATATATATATATATATGTACATATATATATATAAAATTTTCTTTTAAAATATATTTTATTGATTTTTTACAGAGAGGAAGAGAGAGGGATAGAAAGTCAGAAACATAGATGATAGAGAGACATTGATCAGCTGCTTCCTGCACGCCCCCCACTGGAGTTGTGTCTGCAAGCAAGGTACATGCCCCCAACCGGAATTGAACCTGGGACCTTTCAGTCCACAGGCCGACGCTCTATCCACTGAGCCAAACCGGTCTCGGCAGTATATATATTTTTAAAAAAATATTTTTATTGATTTCAGAGAGGAAGAGAGAGGGAGAGAAAGAGAAACATCAACGATGAGAGAGAATCATTGATCAGCTGCCCCCTGCATGCCCCCTGCCCCACCCCCACAGTGAGGATGGAGCCTACATCCAGAGGATGTGCCCGGACTGGAAATCAAACTGTGACCTCCTGGTTCATAGGTCAACACTCAACCACTGAGCCATACCGGCTTGGCATTTTAAGTTTTTTTTTTTAAATTAAGGAATTTTTGACCTCTAAAAAGTTGTAGTGATACACCCCCTTACTGTCCCTATTTGTTTTATAGTCTTCTACTAAGTATTTTTGAACTACGTAAGCTTTTGAAATTTTAAAAGATTGTTCCTTATGTCAAATTTTATTTTCTTATTTTGTAACTAGTACTGAAATTAACTAATGTTTTAATTAATAATATATATATTTTGGACACCATAAAGAAAGTACCAATTTACAGGCCTAAATATTCATGGCATGTTTCCTAATGTTTCTCTTTAATAAAGCAAATTAATAGAAATGGAATAACTAAACAAGGATATTAATACATGTTTCAACAAGCTTCTAGCTAATGTGTTTACTTTTGCCAGCTCCATTCACTTAAAAATATACATTTTGAACATTTTACTTACCATATGTATCATATGGATCGACATTAGGGCTAGGCATATTCCACCACTGGATGGTTGCATCTATACCACCACTAAAACACTGCTCTCCATTAGAACTAATCGCTAAAGATAGAACAGGGCCACTATTATAGAAAAAAGAGAAAAAAGTTACTTGGAAAAGAAACTTATATATGCAGTCCCCTATCTCTGAATTTATGTGGCATCTTAAAACTGTATAAGGTAAACATGTACACTTGAATAGTAATGATTATATTACCTTAATATAATTATTAATAAAATATTATTTAAGTACTATCTTTTCTAATATAAAACACACATTACTACAATTTTATAAGATTTATGGATAAAATAAAACTTACATGTGGGCCCTAAATGTGTAGATAGGCTCTACATCTAAAGAGGCACTCCTAAAAGAGGGGAGGGGGGAAAACAGAGTAGGAGAGAAGACAATTAAATAATCATAAACCATTGGTTGATATTCAAGAGTCATTAGGTAAGATCAAACTGAATGCATGCATGATGTTGGACCATAAAAAATAGTAACTTCTAATTTTTAGTAAACCTGGAAGGAAAAAAATCATAGGCTACCATTAAAATATTTACTTTTTGGCAGGAACTGTTTTTTGCAAGTTCCAAAGTTTCAGAGTATGATCCTCAGAAGCGGTAACTAGCACAGGTTCTACAGGATGAAAAGCTAATGCCCGGACTCCATCAAAATGGCTACGTAGTGTATACTTGGGGTTCCATGTCTTTCGAAAGGCATCTTTATTGGCAGGCAACTAAAAAGAAAAAGCACAATATTTAGTGGTAAAAGTAGTAAATTGATAGATATATGGAATTTTTATTTGTTTTGGTGTGTTTAATATATATGTTAAATTGCTTTGCTAAACTGTAGAAATTTAATGTACCTTAAAAGCTTTATTAATAAATCTTTATCATTTGATAAGAACTAAGAATAATTCATTAGCTTTCAAATACCTACATCAAATGGAGTCTCTCAATCTGTTTCACCTAATCATTAGGCTAAGCTCAAAGGTACTAGGAAATGTCAGATGAG
Organism: Lasiurus cinereus; assembly: GCA_011751065.1. NCBI lineage: Eukaryota > Metazoa > Chordata > Mammalia > Chiroptera > Vespertilionidae > Lasiurus > Lasiurus cinereus. Next base: position 10,104,776 of record JAAGEH010000208.1, read on the forward strand.
AAGAACAAAAAACTACCATGCTGCAATACCTTATAAGAAAACAATAAAAATTAAATAAATTACTACCAAAAATCCAAGAGTACAATATTAATAGTACAGTTGTCATTCAGAATATTAGCAATGTGAAGTTTTTAAAGGCAGCAAGTTAAGGTACTTCCCAAAAGTTTGAACTAAAGACACTAAGAATATTTTCATCATTACTGTTGATACTGACATGAAATTAATCGTTTTTATCATCATTTCTGCAACTGTAAAGATGGGCTATAAAATCTATCTCAAATTAGGTCAAGTTTACTAGAATTTAGTACCTATGTATTTTATAAAACGGAGAAAAAATGAATTCATTAAAAAACAAAATATTTGCTGAAAACTGCAAATTCATTAATATAAAGTTAAACAAGTTTAGTTAACTCTCAATTGATTGTTTACTGTCTATAAAAAATTTAATTCCAGACTAGTTTAACCTCTAACACTGTCCTTCCCATTTCCCCTCCCTTCTCCTCCCATCTCTCAAATGAAGGATTGAAAATCAGGAAATGGCAACAAGCTAACTTGAACATTATCCTTAAAAAAAATAAAACATGCTTTTAAAGAAGTCTCCTGAAGTGATCAGGCTATTTTTCTCCTTAACACTGAGATATGACTTAATTTGAAAAAATAATTGAGAGTTGACTGCTCAAGATATTTATTGATCAGTATTTTAAGATAATCAATCATCCCAAACTCCTAACTAATCCACCACAATACCTAAAAAAAATTTAAACACCACAAAGAAACTAGTTATTAAAAAAACACACAACTACATGTCACTTCAACTCAACATATTGACAAACTTATCTTTTCCATGCACCTTGATATTAAATCTATTTTATGTTTCCAAAAATAAGGAGCCTTCTAGTAAATCATTAAAAAATTAAAAATAAAACTGCACTTACATCATAACTATAGTCTGCATCATTTGTTACCGTCAAGTCTGCAAGGTCTCCAAGGCCCAGTACACTTAACAAAACATCATCAGAACCCATAATAAATGACTTGCCTCCTCCAGATGGAAACGTTATTGGTTCAGCTACAAAGAACAAAACCGCTTCTTAAATGCTGAAAAATCATACAGTACAAGACAATATTGTGGGGGAAATGTAAGCACTTAACAGTTATAATACATTAATATATATTTTATCTTCCCACTTCCCTTATTTCTTCCACTCAAAAAATCCTATTACTGAATAGTAAAAAATAAACATTTACTTAGGAACTGCAACATAATCTTCCACAAAGCAAATAAATGTATATTAGATATATTATTCCAGGGTGGGAGGTGGGGTACAAAAGCTCTATTTAAATCACTTTATCACTTCAGTACAATTATAACTATAGTATTTTTAAATGTTGTAAATTGCTTTGCATCCAATAGGTATTCTAGTTCCTTATAAAAATCAATATAAGCATTCAATTTAAATTATCTCCATCTATAATACCATGTATCAATTTTCTGAAATGAAGTCTTAAATTGCTCAATTTCCTCCAATAACAGCAATGGTATAAAAAGAGGGCGGTTCTTGCACCAACAATGTCAATTTCCTTTTTGCAAAAGGTTACTCCATGTTATATTTAGAATGCCTTCCAGCTTGAAGATTTGACTACAATTGTTTTATCTTAACATCCCTTTTATTTACCATGATACTTCTAAAATAAAATAACTACAGAATTTTAAATTTCTAATACTTTGAGCAATTAAAATCAAACACTGCCATAATTAAAATAACTATACTTATAAATATTTTTCTATAACAGTTATAGTATAAGCAATAATTCTCAGTATCATTTCAAACATGCTTTGAAAGCAAAATTTTAATCTTAAGATGCTAGGGGAGGGTACACAAGTCACTATAATAGAAAACAACTCAATATATCAAAACAAATGTAAAATTCATGAGCAAAATTAAAAGTGAAACAATACATAAAAACTCAAGCTAATTATCAATTTTGAAAAATTTCTATAAATGATTATACTCACTGAATCTGAATAATGTATAGTACTGACCCTTCCTACCAATATTAGTATGCTCTTATTGGTAATACCAAAGTAGCTAAGAACAATAAAATCAATATTTTAAAATTATATAAAAATATACTTGGTAATATTTACTCAAAGCCTTTTTAGCCAGTACAAGGTCATATATTTCTCTTAGGCTCATAATTTGTTTATAAGAAAAGTTAGAAAATACCACAATTCCTTCCACTCACAATTATACAAATCTCGAGCCTAATAAAATAACTTTAACATAAGTTAATTTGCATTATTACATATTCTTTTTACAGAGATATTTCTAATCAGTTGTTGACCAATATAGGGGCATGTTAAGGGAAGTGCCTGAGCTATCTCTGGCTAGTTTTATTGGAGTTTTAAACAAAAAGTATTTATATCCATTTCTAATTAGTCATATGACTATATTTCTCAATTTCTATATAGACACATATATTTATATATAGCAAGCTATGCTGCTCACTTAGCATTTATTATAAATGTGAAAAAACCTTTTAAGGCACATTTCTACTTTTCATAATCACTCATCACCACTGTGGCTGTGATAATCACAGTAAATATTTAATTTACTCACTCTTGCTTTCCTGTAGAGGAAATTAATTTGCATTCTATAAATGTTAATATAATTACTTACAGCACAAAATCACATAAGCATAAAAAAGCATAAACTTCTTTTAAATTATTAAAAGAAGTTTTTAATGATGAAAACTCTGACACTTTCTATTAATAGCCTAAACGATTTCATCAAGCAATTAAACAATACTATTACTATTTCCTTTTATGGAAATATAATGGTCCCAAATGGAATCTTACAACAAGGTCCTTTTGTAACTAATCCTTTTTACAGACACTTAATGACCAAGGAAACCTCTGTAGCTCACATATCAAACTCTTGTTTCTGCTTCAATTTTATCAAAACTAAAGAACAGAGCCCAATATAAGATTCAGTGTTGACATGGTATATCTTAAGTCTTTACTAAAAATAGTCTGAAAGGTTGTAATATAGAACTTTCTCTCTCTGAAAACAGACATTTTGTCTTTAAAAAATGTATGACATGGACTTCAACAGTAAGTATGAAGTTGGAGATTGCTACTAAAAAAGATTATGAACTCTAATGTTTCCTTCTTAGCTTTATGTAGCGACTGAATTTGCTTCTTTTAAAATAAATGCTAGGTAAAGGAGGGTGGGGTAAGAGGAAGAGATCAATCAAAGGACTTGTATGCATGCATATGGGTCTAACCAATGGACACAGATAACAGGGGGGGTGAGTGCTAAGGGGGGAATAAGGATACATATGTCATACCTTAATTAATAAAGAAATTAAAAAATTATAAATGCTAAGATTTACAATTAGGTTTGTACTTATCTCCCCATTTTCTACTCCTTCCACCATTAAGTTATATCACTGACTTTTTTTTTTAAAAAGGACACATACATAAGCACACATAGAGAGCACTAAGTTGATTTAAATGAAAAATCAACAGTTTAAGTAAACAACACTAACTACAAAAATTTTAGCAAGTTTACCTGTGCATTATTTGGCAAAACAGCCCAAAAACTAAAGAAGATAAACCACCTAAAATGCATAAAATGAAAAATAATGGATTTGGTATGTGGATTTTAGAAAATACTTCCTGATGTAAAACAGGAAAATAGCTCAATAGCAGAAAAGAGATAGGAAAAGTCAATAGACTATTTTACTCTTCATGTATTAATATGCTTTGTTTTGGCTTTATTTCTCACCATAATCTGTAATTCTCATATCTGCATGCAGATATGATTCTAAGAGGAAAAAACACAAAAAATTATTCAACTTTATAAGAAAAATGTGCCACTAGAGAACTCCTATAGGGTAACAGATTAAAAACTTTTTGACTGAGGCATCAAATTCTGTTACATAGCAAAAACAGATACATTAATGAAATTCAAATCTATATGCCAAATTATTAGGTAATTAAGTATGTTATACTGATACTAGAGGCCCAGTGGGGGGAGAGGAGCAGAGAAGAGAAGGTGGTCCCTCAGTCTGGCCTGCACCCTCTCACAGTCTGGAAGCCCTCAGATGTCCAACTGACAGCAGTCGGACATCCCTATCTTTAGCGCTGCCTCAGAGGTAGGAGAGGTTCCTGCCACCACCAACCACGGTACTCGCCAGCCATAAGCCTGGCTTCTGGCTGAGAGGCGCTCCCTCTGTGGGAGCACAATAACCACCAGAGGGCAGCTCCTACGTTGAGTGCCTCCTCCCTAGTGGTCAGTGCACATCATAGCAACCAGTTGTTCTGCCATTTGGTCAATTTGCATATTAGCCTTTTATTATATAGGATTATATAGTATCATGTCACAATAAGCCTTTGGTAAGAATTCAGTCTCATTACATAGGATTATAAATATCTGCACCTAGAATCATAAATAAATTAGAGGCCCAGTGCACAAAATTTGTGCACAGGGGGGTTCGGGGAGAGGGGAAGTCCTTCAGCCCAGCTTGCACCCTCTCCAATCTGGGACCCCTTGAGGGATGTCCAACTGCCCGTTTAGGCCTGATCCCACTGGGCCTAAATGGGCAGTCGGACATCCCTCTCACAATCCAGGCTGCTGGCTCCCAACTGCTTACCTGCCTGCCTTCCTGATTGACCCTAACTGCTCCTATCTGCCAGCCTGATTACCCCCTAACCACTCCCCTGCCAGCCTGATGGATGCCTAACTGCTCCCCTGACAGCCTGTCTGCCCCTAACTGCCCTCTCCTGCAGGCCTGGTCTCCCACAACTACCCTTTCCTGCAGGCCCGGTCACCCCTAACTGCCTCCTGCCCCCCGCCTCCGGGCAGGCTTGATTGTCCCCAACCTCCCTCCCTTGAAGCCTGGTCCCTCCCAACTGCCCTCTCCTGCTGGCCATCTTGTGATGGACATCTTGTGTCCAGCAGGATCTTTGACCACATGGGGACAGCCATCTTGTGTGGAGTAATGGTCAATTTGCATATTACTCTTTTATTAGATAGGATAGAGGCCTGGTGCACAGGTAGGGGCCAGCTGGTTTGCCCAAAGGGTGTCCCAGATCAGGGTGGGTGTACCCTTGGGGCATGGTGTGGCCTGGGCAAGGAGACTGTGGTAGTTTGCAGGATGGCCACCCCACCCCCTCAGCCCCCAGTGACCCAAGCAGAGGCCCTGGTATCTGGGATTTATTTATCATCTACAATTAAAACTTTGTAGCCTGGAGGGGAGCCAAGCCTTCTGCTCACTCTGTGGTGGCAGCCATTTCTGTTGGGATTTATTTATCTTCTATAATTGAAACTTTATAGCCTTGAGTGGAGACCTGGGCCTGCCAGGATAGGTGGAAAGCTTGGCTTCCACCATTGCTGGGGAAACCCAAGCTTCTCTCCTGCTTGCTCCAAGGCCATAGCCATCTTGGTTGGGGTTAATTTGCATACTTGCTCCAGATTGGCTGGTGGGCATGGCAGAGTAATAGTTAACTTGCATATTACTCTTTTATTAGATAGAATGAAGTATATACACATATCTTCAGCTAAAATCAATTCTGGGGGAAAAAATGCCTAAGTAGTCCTTTCATTTTGTGCACATTTCTAGTTTCATTACCAAGTAGTATATACTTGCTACAGAGTTCAAGAATAAGATGTTGTCTTATACTAAAATGATTTTTTAAACTGCTTTTTTTCTGTAAGCTAAAGTTAGATTTTTGAGAGGTACTCTGAATTGACCCCTGTGATAAAAATAACTCCATCTAACATTAGCCAGTGTGGTTCAATGAAGCATCTGCCTGCCCACCATAGATAGATGGTTTGCTGCCTGCCCTCAGTCTGGGTGCATGTAGGAGGCAATCAATGAATGTCTCTCTCTCAAATTGATATTTTTTTTCTCTCTCATTCTCTTTTCCCCACTCCCTTCCACTCTCTGAAAAGCAGTGGAAAAAATATCCTCGGGTGAGTATTAACCACACACACACACACACACACACACACACACACAAAACAAAGACAATGAAGCAAAAAATTTCAAAAATCTCTTAGACAATTACATCCAGAGCTTGCCCAACATGTTTTATGAAGATGATTTAAAGTCATTTTCATTCCAGCTGCTGTAGCTCACTGGTTGAGTGTTGACCTATGAACCAAGAAGTCACGGTTCAATTCCCAATCAGGGCACAAGCTGGGTTGTGGGCATGATTTCCAGTGTGGGATGTGTAGGAGGTAGCCGATCAATGATTCTCTCTCTCCCTCTCTAAAATCAACAAAAATATATTTAAAAAAAATAAAGTCATCTTTAGCATTTTATGAGAGCAGAAAATTACAATACTAAGGAGATGTGACTTAGAATTAACATTTCCTGCAATGTAAATAAAATGGTAACTAAACTTGACACTTTCCTCTGCTCGTGTACCTTCATAATCAGTCATTCTAGTAGAGGATGAACTACACTAATTATTTAATGATTCCTGAAGGGATGTGGGCAGCTAATCATGTCCCAGATCAGCTATGATGTCATAGAGTTTTGTCCTGTTGACCCTTGTAAATTAATGTCAGCAGTAGAGGTTCTTTTAATGGCTATTGCTTGACTTGTTCACAGCCTCTAAAGCCAACTTACTAGCAAAACAGGATTTTAAAAAAGTTCCAGTTACAAAAATCTCAAATAATTAAAGATGTCTTTAATTTCCCATGTCATTCCTCCAAAACATTAAAATGATGTAAATATTTAAGATATTCAATACTTCTGTGAATGTTACCATAAATATATCGTTTTATATAGAGCCTTTTGTCACTCAACCAAAATTCTATAAGCTCACAGACACAGAAGGTACCATTAAAACAACAAGAAATTTAGTGTTTAAGGTTAATATTTAATAAAATATAAAGCATGAGTTTTTCCAAATTAATAAACTATTTTGAAAAGTTAACAAAGAAATAAGTATAAATTCTTTTTTATGAGGGTGCAACAATTAACTTTCCCTGGTGTTTTTATTGGTATTTTCTTGACACATTCATACAAGTTTTTCATTAACAAACCAAACCAAAATGTGTTTTCACTTTTCCCAAATTTGAAAAACCTGCTTTACCCATAAACTCTGATTTCGTTATTAAAAGAAATACTAAAAAAGTTAAGTTTTCCCTTTTCCAATGTATTGATAATCAAGTCAGATGATGTATAGAAATTCTATAACACCAATAAAGGAGAGAAATCACAGATAAATCATATTCTATAAATGGAAAAGACAGGTTAAGTTTGGATAAATTAGAACCAGTAAAAAAAAACTAAGATAAGTCAATCAACTAAGAACCATGTATATATTCTCAAAATGTGAATCTTTGAAAAGGGGAAAGCCGCTCTGACTAGTTTGGCTCAGTGGATAGAGCGTTGCCCAGTGGACTGAAGGGTCCCAGGTTCGATTCCGGTCAAGGGCATGTACCTAAGTTGTGGGTACATCCCCGGTAGAGGGTGTGCAGGAGGCAGCTGATTGATGTTGCTCTTTTATTGATGTTTCTAACTCTCTGTCCCTTTCCCTTCCTCTCTGTAAAAAATCAATAAAATATATTAAAAAAAAAAAGAAAAGGGAAAAGCCTCTAAATCTTTTGAAGAAAATGAAATAAGCATCAACTTTATAAATAGCATAGGAGTAACAATAAACCTTAAGAATAAGATCACCTGGTTAAAGACATATTAAAATTTAAACTTTCCATGCTGAAAACTGAAAGAGATAAATATCAAAGGAAGTCTTAAAAAAATTTTAACTCCCCCTCATATTCTAGAGATTCTAGATTTCAGATGCTTTGTGCTTACTTCAAATCACTGTGATTTTTAACTATTATTGACTTACATATTTGTATGATATGCAGAAAAAATGGAGAGCATAGGAAGCTCAAAAAATCCTACCTGATCAAGATTTAAGAAAATGAATTAACTTAGAACTTCCTCTTCACTCCCTCCCCCAATTACAGAAACTATTAAAAAATGAAAGGCCCTGCGCCTGGATGGCTCAGTTGGTTTGAGTATTGTCCCATGCACCAAAGGTTGTGGGTTCAATTCCTGATCAGGGCACATACCCAGGTTGTGGGTTTGATCCCTGAAAGGGGCATGAAGGAGAGGTAACAGAATGCTGTTTCTCTTTCACATCTATTTCTCTTTCTGTTTCCCTATCTCTCCCCTTCTTCTCTCTAAAATCAACAGATATATCATCAGGTGAGGAGCTATATATATAAAAGTCTAATATGCAAAGTGTCCCCTCGGGAGTTTGACACCAAGGGTGGCACAGAACGAAAGAAGGCCCCAGAGGGTAGCTGGCAACCGGGGAAGGGAGGCCTTGGCTGGCAGCTGCTAGGAACCCTACCCATACACAAATTTTGTGCACTGGGCCTCTTGTTAAAAAATAAAAAAATAAAGACACCTGAGTTTTAGGCTAGATAATATTATATCATTGTTAATTCCCTGATTTTCATTGTTATGCTGTGGTTATGTAAGAAAATTTCTTTGTGGTTAGGTAAAGAACTCTAAAGTATTTAAGGAGCAACATGTCTATAACACTCAGTTTTCTGAACTGTTCAAAATAATAACTATACATTTACAAAGAGAAAAGAATAAAGCAAATATGGTAAAATGTTAATATTTGGGGAGTACATGGAATTCTTCGCACTATTCCTGTAACTTTTCCTGAGCCTAAAATTATAGCAAAATAAAAAGGTAAAAGGAAAAGGAAGCTTAACTCCTGAAGCCTGAGGTAAAAATAACTGACTCAAGCTTCTTTAGGTTCATAATCTTGCCTTTTAGAAGTACTGATAACCGAGAGCTCTTTAAGCATACCTCGCTTAGCAAGAAGTTAACATTGAATTGTATCTATAATCCAAGACTAAGTTGTCACTTTTAAGTCATTTTCTTTTGCCTCAGATAGGGGAAAAAAAGGGTGGAGTGGGATGAACAGTTAGAAGACAGATAAATGTTAGCATCTTAGTTCTTGATTTTAGAAGACTTCCTATTAAAGAGTCAAATAATTTTTTTCCCTCTAAGAAGTTGGACAAAAAAAAAAACTATAGAAATTTAGTGCTAATATCCAGTAAGTATGAATCATTCACATTTTGGAATAAAGGAAAAAGAAAATCAAAAGTCTACAACTTATGAATTATTCTAACAAAGCTACATCTGGGAAAATACCAGCATAAAAACAAAAATACAGATAATAAGAAAGCTAAGAAAATTTATGAATTATCTTTTCATGAGAAATTGTATATCAGTATTAATATGATGGTCTGCATGGAATAATATCATTTGAAGTTTATGATCCATTAATTTTTAAAAAGTTTTTTTTTTATGTCCTTAAGTTTTTATCTCTATGGGAGGGACTCAAAACCAACATTTTCTTACTGAACACTATATTAAAGAGGAAAAAGCTTTGATTTATCTAAATTCACAAAGAACATATAAAAAAGAATTTATTATTGCTTAATTCATTCTGAGACATTTTGTTGGAAACTTCATCTTTATATCTATACTAAAGGCCTAGTGCACGAAATTTGTGCACGGGGACAGGGGTGTCCCTCAGCCCAGCCTGCACCCTCTCCAATATGGGAACCCTCAAGGGATGTCCGACTCCCTTTTTAGGCCCGAACCCAGTAGGATCGAGCCTAAATGGGCAGTCGGACATCCCTCTCACAATCCAGGATTGCTGGCTCCCAACTGCTAGACCGCTTGCCTTCCTGATTGCCTGTAACCACTTCTGCCTGCCAGCCTGATCACCCCCTAACTGCTTCCCTGCCAGCCTGTTTGCCCCTAATTGCCCTCCATTGCAAGCCTGGTCACCCTTTACTGCCCTCCCCTGCAGGCCTGGTCCCCCCCAACTTCCCTCCTCTGCTGGCCTGGTCACCCCTCAACTGTTCTCTCCTGTAGGCCTGGGTCCCCCCCAAATGCCCTTCCCTGCAGGCCCAGTCACCCCCAACTTCCCTCCTCTACCGACCTGGTTACCCCTAATTGCTCTCTCCTGCAGGCTTGATTGCCCCCAACTGCCTGCCCCTGCTAGCCTGATCGCCCACAACTGCCCTCCCTTGCAGGCCTGGTCCCTCCCAATTGCCCTCTCCTGCTGGTCATCTTGTGGTGGCCATCTTGTGTCCACATGGGGGAAGGATCTTTGACCACATGGGAGCAGTCATCTTGTGTGTTGGAGTGATGGTCAATCTGCATACATGGTACCTCGAGATAAGAGTTTAATTCGTTCCGTAACCTTGAGGCGTGGGAAACTATGAGATGCTCGAGTCGCAGTAAACTGGTGGGTCATGTGCAGCTGGCTGATCCGCGCGATTACTCCTATCTCAAATGTTGCTTGTATTTCAAAGCAAAATAGCTTGCTCAATGGCTCGTATCTCAAAAATCTTGTATGTTAGGGCACTCATATCTCGAGGTACCACTGTATTACTCTTTTATTAGATAGGATATACAGGTAACCTTAAATACTGATGTTTACAAAACATTAATTATGAGAAACATTCTAAGAGTTTAACTAATGGAGGGTAGGCTAAATCAACAAAATGCAATACTGTGTAAAAACTAAAATTATATTTTATATAAAAGATTACTATAAAACCAAGGGGGAAATGAGTTAAAAATAGTATGATATCCTTGATGAAAAATTAAAAAGGAGGTTTACATATCAACACACTTAGAAAAAGTTGGAAGGATATATACCATGCCAAATACTGCTAATCTCTAAGTGATAGAAATGCGGATGATTTTGACCTTTTCTTTATGTTGCTATACATTTCTTAAATTGTCTGAGTAACAGCATGTGTTAATTTTATGGTTATAATAAGCAAAGTTAGTTCAATTTTTGAAAAAACAGATACAAGTTAAAATTAAAGGGGGGCTGGCTGAATAATACAGCACAGATCTGGATAACAAAACTGTATTGAGACATGAAAGCCTCAAGGCAAGGCATGTTCCCCAGCTTCTGATTTAATCACAGTAGTTCTCTTTTACCCTTCTCAGATACAAGATATTTTCCAATATCTTGGTTGTCAACAGGATTCCTTGTTTAAAAAAAAAAAATTTTAAAACGCTATAAAGAGGAATATTCATTTAGATAAAATGTTTTCTATTAGCTATTAGCTAAGTAGGCAAATAACAAAACTTTACATACTATGATCCTTTAAAGAAAGGTTTTCTCCTATGGTTAAAAAGCTAGACTAGCTCTTGCCAGCATGGCTCAGTGGTTAGAGCAAAAGCCTGTGAACCAAAGAGTTGTGGGTTGGATTTCTGATCAAAGGCATATATCTGGGTTGCAGGTTTAATCCCAGCCTCAGTCATGCAGGAAGCAACCAATCAATGTCTGTCTCTCTCTCTCTCTAAAAAAAAAAAAAAAAAATCAATGAAAAAAATACAACTCAGGTAAGAATTAACAACAGGAATCAATGAACAGTTCAAAATAAAGTACACCAAAAATAAGTTTCAAGTTTCTCCATTTAATCGTCACAGGTCTGACTATATCTTTCACATGCCTTTTAAAAATTTGAATAACAAAAATGAATTATTTCTTTGAGAGATGCTATAGCTAAATTTATACTTTTACAGAACATTAGTCAGGAAACACATATTGAAAAATATATCAAAGCAACAAAAGACACTCAGCTATTGACTAAACAAATTCTACTGCCACCACTACCCTCTCCTCTGGCCTTCCCTCTACCATAGTGGCCAAGAAAACAGTACCAGGAGAAAGTTTTTGCTGTTGTTTGAGGTTGGATTAAGATCAGAAAACAAAAATTAAGAAAAAGGCTTTCCTAATCACTGTATTTCAGGATTCCCAAACTAAGAAATGTAGCCTAGCTATGAGCTGGTTGTAACTATAAACCCTATGTAACAAAAATAAATGAATTTATACTTTTTCCCTTTTGAACTATTTTCTATTATTTTTAATTCCAAGGCCATCATTTCTTACAATTTGGTAAACTTTTTAAAGCTTACAAACGAACAAACAAACAAATAAAAAACAACCCTGAAATCTTTCCTTTATCCTCTCTCTTTCAGTATTTAAGATGATTTTTCACTTGATCAATAATACATCCTAAATTATATTCAAATAAATTTCAATTACAACAAAATTTAAAAAGTTAGTCGCCCACTTTATTAAATAAAAGATGTACACACAAACAAAATATAGAATTTAAGATTTTTTGTCTCAAAAATATTATGATAGAATCTGCACTTACTCTTTACCACTTTCTTCCCCTTTCATTCCTTCTTGTACTGTTCCTTCAGTTTACTTATTAATCCCTGGTCTACATCCTAAACCTCAGTAGTTAGGAAGAGTTCATCTTTATCTACATTTAGCATATTATTAAAAGAAAAAAAATCAGCAATTGGCAATGCAAGTTGTTGGTATTAAACTCTTATAGCTTTACATAATCATAATAAAAATGTACTAACAGCATATACTCAAAGTACTTTAAAGGCGCAGTCTCAGTTTTGGTATTCACACCTCAAACTCCAAATGCCCATCTCACAAATTTCTAAACATGTAATACTAAATAATAGCAGTTAAATGGTATTTCATTTCTATGAATCACAAATTTGAAAGTTATTCTTTCAATAACTGATGTTCTTTCAAAGGACTGATACTAGAAATCTAGCATTATAAAAAATAGATCTCTGCATCTTTGTAAAAACGTTAATTCAGCCAGCATCATAAAAGCAAATAAATGAATACATGCAAATTACTCAAAAGTGCAAGCTGGAAAGGTCAGTGCTATTTTATTGATGAAAATATTTATGCATCTTCTGTCATACTGATTCTGCATGCAGAGGGTAACTGTAGCAATGGAGAAGCATTCTAGTCCAATAAGTACATAAATATAGTTCCAAATTACAGTGTCAAATAATCCCTACAAGGCATTCAGAGAAAATCATCACATCTGCCCCACCCCACCCCATCACATGGTTCAACATTTCATTACCTTCTTCCATTGGTTTACAACTAAGATTAGCAAATAACCTTCAAATTCCACTGAAGAATTTCTATAGAGGTGACTTAAACAAAAAAAAATTTTTATGGTAAGATAAAAACAGTGACAAACATGGAGAAGGAAAATATATATTGGTGTGTATCTGGCTAAACATGACACATGAACTATTTTAGCTGAATGTAACAAACCTTTATTTGTTTTAACCATTTGTATGCCATAAGCATCTATACATACAAGCAGTGGACCCTTTTTAATGGAATTCAGAATATCGTGGCAGTTAACTGGTTAAGTAAATACTTGTGGCTGGGAAGAATTATTCTCTAGCAAACTAGAGAAAAACAGCAGAATAAAAATAAGTCTATTAAAAGTACTTTAAGTTTTAAGAGTTTTCTGCCCTAGCTGGGTGGCTTGGTTGGTTGGAGCATTGTCCTTACACCAAAAGGTTGAGGGTTTGATCCCAGGTCTGGGCAAGTATGAGAGGCAACCAATTATTGTTAACCTCTCTTCCTCTACTTACTTTTAAACCAGTCATTTTATTAGGAAGTTTAACATCCTGTTGTAGAATAACAACTATGAGTTTACAGAACCCTGTTACTAAATTAAAAATACACCAAAATACATAGGCTAAGTCAATCAATAAGATTACCAGAATAGTGAGAAAAATTTTAGGGAAAAAATACTTGTTAAGTTTTTTTTTTTAATATATTTTATTGATTTTTTACAAAGAGGAAGGAAGAGGGTTAGAGAGTTGGAAACATCGATGGGAGAGAAACATCGATCAGCTGCCTCCTGCACACCTCCTACTGGGGATGTGCCCGCAACCAAGATACATGCCCTTGACTGGGATCGAACCTGGGATCTTTCAGTCCACAGGCCCATGCTCCATCCACTGAGCCAAACCAGTTAGCGCCTTGAGTTTTTAATAACTCATTATATTCTGGTTCAGTCTTATAATCTCTCTAGGCCTCAATGACTTAATCTATACAGTGGACATATAAAAGCCTTTATTTTCCTTTGGCAATGCCATAAACAGCAAACTTAAATTCTCATATTTGAAAGACACATAGGAATTAAATTATTTTACTGTATCTTGAGTCTTTCCTACTACAATTATCATTTTTTTTACCTCATGGATATATCTATGATCTTAGGTAGTCAATATGTAAAAAATTAAATCCAAAGCTTCAAGTTAATCTTTCAACTTGAATTACTGAAACTAGGTTGCTCAAGACTGAAATTTATATGTAAAATGGTAAAATCTATAAACCGTAATACTGTTTGTAATATAGTTGTAATACTGATTTAAAGAGAAATTCACTTTTCATGTACTCTAATAATGAAATTTCCTGAAAATTATACTATATCAGGAAATAGGTATAAACTTATTAAATACTTAAGAAAAATATGTAATCTAAAGACTTAATCAGTCTTGGTCTGTGTGGGTCAGTGGTTAGTGTTGGCCTGTGTACAGAAAGGTCATGATTTCGATTCCCAGCCCACGTTAGGGTGAGTGCGGGAGGCAACCAATTGATGTGTGTCTCTTACATTGCTGTTTCTCTCTCTCTGACTCTGTCTTTTCCCCCTCCCTTCCTCTCTTCTACTCTAAAAATTAATGGAAAAAATATCCTCAGATGAGGATTGGCAAAAAAATAATTTTTTTAAAGACAATCATTTGCACTCATATTAATAAAGCTAAAAATTCCTTTTAAAAATGTTTTTTTTAATTTTATTTTTCAATTACAGTTTACATTCAATATTATTTTCCATTAGTTTCAGATGTACACCATAGTTTAAGCAGTCATAATTTACAAACTGACCCCCACCCCACCCCACCCGGATATTTCCAGTATCTGCTTGGCACCATACATAGTTATTACAGCATTATTGACTATTCCCTATGTTGCTTTTCACATCCCTATGACTACTTAGTAACTACCAATTTATACTACTTAATTTCCTCACCTTTTTCACCCAATCCACCATCCCCCTCCCCTCTGGCCATCATCAAGATAAACATTTTTATTTTTAAGTGACTATTTAAAGTAAGACAATAAGACACTTTTAGCAAATACTTTATAAAACTCGCAGAAACAAATAAACAAACAACAACAAAACAAGTGGTACACACTTTTTACGGGAAATGTGACATGACTGAAAAATTTAGTAAATAGCCAGTTTTTTTTAAAAGACCAGCAATAGAGTGAAAAAGCAAGGAAATAAAAAAAGAACAAGCTAAAAGACAACAAAAAAAATTACTTGCAAGACAACTGAAGTTTAGAAAACAAAGGTAAACTTAAGCAGTGCAAAGAACAGATTGGTGAATACATGTGTGCACAAACAACATTCTGAAACTTGCCTGATAACTAATAGCTGATTTCGTAATGTTTATAAGAAATAGTTAAGAGCAAAAGGAAAGAACCAGCATAATCTTCTACATATTAACTATGTTTTTTAAAAATCTACAGGGGAAAAATATACAGTGGTACCTCGAGATACGAATTTAATCCGTTCCGTAACCTTGAGGTGTGGGAAACTATGAGACACTCGAGTCGCAGTAAACTGGCGGGTCATGTGCAGCCGGCTGATCCGCCCGATTACTCCTATCTCAAATGTTGCTCGTATTTCAAAGCAAAAATCGCTCGCTCAACAGCTCGTATCTCAAAAATCTCGCATGTTAGGACACTCGTATCTCGAGGTACCACTGTACCAGAAAATGCGATTGAAGCAGGATGGCAATATTTTTATTTAAAAAGAAAACAAATATGCATAGATTAACCCTTGACAACTCAAAACCACAAAAACATGAATTTCTAGTATGGTAAATTTAACTACCAAAGCACAGAGATTATAAATCTGCCTAATGTGTCATAACTAATATTACTTTATACAAATATTCAGTACTTTATCCATTATATTTATTTATTTATTTATTTATGCATCAAGTTGTTTATATTAGTATTTGTATTTTTATTTATTTTTCATTTTATTTATTAAATATATATATTTTGTTTTTGTTTTTTAAAATATAATTTTATTGATTTCAGAGAGGAAAGGAGAGGGAAAGAGAGAAACATTAACGATGAAAGACAATCATTGATCGGCTGCCTCCTGCACACCCCACACTGGGGATCAAGCCCGCAACCTATGCATACCATATGCCCTGACCGGTAATTGAACCTTGACCTCCTGGTTCATAGGTCAATGTTCAGTCACTGAGCTCTGCCAGGAGGGGCTTGCTTCACTTTTATTTATTTATTTATTTTAATTGATTTTTTTTTTTTTGAGAGAGAGAAACATCGATGGGGGCTGCCTCCTGCATGCCCTGCTGGGGATCAAGCCAGAAACCCAGGCATGTGCCCTGCCCGGGAATCGAACCCGTGACCTCTTGATATCTTAATGCATGGGTTGACACTCAACTGCTGAGCTACATTGCCCTGGCTGTGATTTATTTTGTTAAGAGGATAGCTTTTTCTTCTTCCTCTTCTAAAAGAGTACCTTTCAGCATTTCATATAATACTGGTTTGGAGTTGATGAACTCCTTTAGCTTTTTCTTATCTGTGAAGCTCTTTATCTGCCCTTCAATTCTGAATGATAGCTTTGCTGGATAGATTATTCTTGGTTGTAGGTTCTTGCTATTCATCACGTTGAATATTTCTTGCCACTCCCGTCTGGCCTGCATCGTTTCTGTTGAGAAATCAGCTGACAGTTGTATGGGTGTTCCCTTGTGGGTAATGAACTGTTTTTCTCTTGCTACTTTTAATATTCTCTTTGTCTGTTGCTCTTGGTATTTTAATTATGATGTGTCTTGCTGTGGTCCTCTTTGGATTCCTTTTATTTGGGGTTCTGTGTGCTTCCTGGACTTGTAAGTCTATTCCTTTTACCAGATGTGGGAAGTTTTCAGTCATTATTTCTTTAAATAAGTTTTCAGTATCTTGCTCTCTCTCTTCTTCTGGAACCCCCACAATTCTGATGTTGGTACGCTTGAAGCTGTCCCAGAGTCTCCTTACATTGTGTTCACATTTTTGGATTCTTTTCTCTTCTTGCTTTTCCAGTTGAATGTTTTCTGCTTCTTTATATTTCAAATTTTTGACTTGATCCTTGCCTTTCTCTAGTCTGCTGTTAGGACTCTGTATAATATTTTTTATTTCAGTCAGTGTCTCTAGTATGTCCTTTTTCATCTCCTCTTGGGTCTCATTAAATTTATCCAACTTTTCTAGCATATTCTTGAAAAACCTTATAAGCGTGGTTTTGAACTCTATATCCAGTCGTTTTTTTCCCTCCATTTCTTTTGTTTGTAATCCCTTCCCTTGTCTCGGCATTTTCACTATACTGGGGAAACTTCTGTGTTGGATTCAGCCTTATGATACCAGACTTGCAAAACCGAAGAAGCCTCTGTTGAGCTTGGGAGGGGTGGACCACCCCTCAGGGCTTAAGGGACCACCTTGCCTTCCAGTCGGCCCTGCCCTCCACGGCCCCTGAGTCTCACGCCACTGGGTAATCGCTGGAGCGGTCCTTGTGCCCGAGCCCCGCAGTGCCTCTAGACCGCTGCCCCTCCGGCTCCCCTGCGCACCAGGACCACATGAGACTAGGTCCCCAGGGTTTTGCCCAAAGCAGGGGCTTAGTGGAGTCAGAAGTGGCACAGTTGGGAGGGTCTGTCTCCCGCCCACTCGCAAAAGACAGCGGCACAATCAGCAATCTGTCCTGTGTGCAGTGCCGTGCGCCACCAGACCTTTGATCTTCTGCGACTTCCCTAAATTTCCGTGCACTTCTCCCTTTTCACAGTCCAAACTCCCCCCGTATGAGTTTTGGCTGGATCTGGAGTTTAGTGTTGTAAGAGTAAGGGGTTCAATGCCTTTGAGAGTCTCCGTTTCCCTCCTGCCAGAGAAAGCCAGCCAGGTACTCTGGCACCCGGTCTCTCCACGCACGTGTCTCCGTACCTCAGCTTTTTGCAGCTCCTCTGGGTCTGTGTGAGCCCCTCTCTTCCCCTCTAGTTGTAGAACTTCCACTCAGCCAGCTTTCCTGTGGTTCTGGATGATGTCCGTTCTGTCTTTTAGTTGTAGTTTTGAAATTGTTGTGTGAGGCAGCAGTGTAGGTGTTTACCTATGCCGCCATCTTGGATTCTCTGTTCTTATCCATTATATTTAAACTAGAGGCCCAGTGCATGAAATTCATGCACTGGGGAGGGGGAGTGTCCCTCAGCCCGGACAGCACTTGCTTGCAGTCCAGGACCCCTCAAGGGATATTCACCTTGCGGTTTTCTTCTACTTTTAAGATGATCTCTACATTTGTTTCTTTGTTTGTTTGTTTTATAGTTTCCCTCTAATGTACTCAGGTATAAATTTTCTTTTTCCTCACAGTCTTCACAGTCTAGGACCCTTGAGGAGATGTCCGTCTGCCAGTTTACGGGGGGATCGGGCCTAAGCCAGCAGTCGGACATCCCAGGACCCCTCACTCCTTACAACTTGGTTTGCTGTTCCTTAGCAACAGGCTCCTTACCGCTCAGCTTGCTGCTCCTGTTAACTGCTGCGGAGATGGAAGAGGCTCCCACTACGGCCCCTACACTCGCCAGCTATGAGCCCAGCTTCTGGCTAAGTGATGCTCCACTTGTGGGAAGGCACTGACTATCAGGGGACAGCTACTGTATTAAGCGTCTCCCCTCTGGTGGTCAGTGTGCATCATAGCAACTGGTTGGTCTGGTTGTTCCACCATAAAGGTCACTTAAGCTTTTATTATAGATACAAACATTAGATGCAAGATGGCAGTGGGTAGGTAAAGCTAAACTCATCTGCTCCCAAAACCAAACAGAAATTACAACTAAAATATAGAGCAATCAACCTGAATAGCCAGCAGGAGACTAGCTAAAGAGAAATCTTATAACCAAGGACTTACAGAATAAATTACATCAAAATAGGTAGAAAGAGTAGAGAAGGAAAAAGGGTTGGCACAGCTCCCACAGGCAGCAGCTAATATTCCAGAAAGAAATCTCAGCTGCAAAGGTTCCCAATGAGAAGAATGGGCTCCCAACCCCAAGCCAGGGCTCCCCAGCCCAGAGCTCCAGACCCAGAAAGAGGTGCTACATAACATCTGATTGAAAATTAGCAGGGATTCTGTCCACCAGGGAGAGACAAGAGCCTGCTAAGAAACACAGGAGCCCTCTTACTGACCCAACACATAAAATCTCATTTCCAGTGACTCACCCTGGACTGTTGGACTGAAGGGTCCCAGGTTTGATTCCGGTCAAGGGCATGTATCCTGGTTGCGGGCACATCCCTGGAGGGGGTTGTGCAGGAGGCGGCTGATCGATGTCTCTCTCTCATCGATGTTTCTAACTCTCTATTTCTCTCCCTTCCTCTCTGTAAAAATATATGAAAAAAGAAAAGAAAAAAGACATCACTATGTCTTTAAAAAAACAACAACCAAATAACAAAAACAGGAAGCTGGCAGGAGGAGGCAGGTGGAGGTGGATTACAGGAGGGGGTACGAGGGAAAAGGCGGGGAGGGGAGTTGGGACTTTCGCTGACCTGCCCCTGGGGCTGGGGCTGATAAAAAGTCTTGGTGCAGTTTGATCCTTCCCATGCATACCCATCCCCAGTAGAGGCAGTCACAAAATGTGGATCACTTTGTAATTCCAAACAGGTTGCCCAGGACTAGCCATAAACAGCATCTAGCATTGGCCTACACCAGAATCACTCCCAAGAGGCCCCAGAACTAACACATCCAGTGGCTAGGTTTAGTCAACATCAGAGCAGGATCCAATTAGCTTCACAAACAGCATATCCAAAGGGTGATCTCGCCAGGCACCACACACTGCTGAGGTGAATTCTGCTTTGTGTAGTCGGTACCTGCACAGCAGCTTGAATACTATGGTCAGGGTTGAGCTTCACAATCAGCCAGCTTGAGGGCTGACACCATGCACAAATGGGCCAATAAGAATCAAGATTCAATCACAACAGGACGGCTCATGTAACCCACAAAAGAGACATTTCTGGAACATTCAACTCAGGTGATCCAAAAGACTGCGTCCCACAGGACACCTACTACAATAAGGCCACCCTAGCAAGAATGGGAGATATAGCATGTTGACCTAATACATAAAAAACAAAGAGGAAGCCAAAATGGGGAAGGAAAGAAACATGCCCCAAATGAAAGAACAGTAGAAATCTCCAGAAAAAGAGCTAAATAATGGGAGAGATTGACAATAAAGACAGTCATAGTAAGGGACCTTAACACACAATATTGACATCAGTGGATATATCTTCCAGACAGAAAATCAGCAAGGAAACAGGGGCCTTAAATAACACATTAGGTCAGATGGACTTCATTGATCTCTGCAGAGCATTTCACCTCAAAGCAGAAGAATATACATTCTTTTCAAGTGTACATGGAACATTTTCTAGGATAGATCATCTGTTACAACACAAAACAAGTCTCAATAAACTTAAGATTGAAATCATATTGTGCTTCTCTGACCATAATGGTATAAAACTAGAAATCAATCAGAAGAAAAAACAAAACAAAAACACAAAAGGTATGGAAGCTAAAAATCATGTTACAAAAACAATGAATCAATTAAAAAGGAAGCAATCAAAAGATATCTTGAAACAAACGAAAATGAAAACACAACCAGCCAAGTTCTATGAGGGAAACTCATAGCATTACAGGCCTACCTCAATTTTACACTTAAAAGAATTAGAAAAAGACTAACAAAGTCCAAAACTAGAAGAAATAAAAAAATAAAGATCAGAACAGAAATAAAGTAGTTTTAAAAAAACAATACCAACAAACAATGAATCAAAAACCTGGTTCTTTGAAAAGATAAACAAGATTGACAAACCTGCCGAAACTGGTTTGGTTCAGTGGATAGAGCATCGGCCTGCAGACTGAAAGGTCCCAGGTTCGATTCCGGTCAAGGGCATGTATCCTGGTTGCAGGCACATCCCCAATAGGGGGCATGCAGGAGGCAGCTGATCAATGTCTCTCTCATTGATGTTTCTAACTCTATCCATTTCCCTTCCTCTCTATAAAAAAGACAAATAATAATAATAAAAAAAAGATTGACAAACCTTTCACTAGACTCATAAAAAAAAGAAAAAAAAAGACCCAAATAAATAAAATCAGATATGAAAGAGAAATAACAATTGACACTACAGAAGTACAAAGGATTGTAAGATAATATTATGAAAAACTAGATGCCAACAAATTGGACAATCTGGGTGAAATGGTTAAATGCTTACAAATATATAATCTTCCAGACTGAATCAGGAAGAATCAGAAAATCTGAATAGACAAAATACATATCCAGAAATTAGTTGCACTTTTATACAGCAATAATGAACTATCCGAAAGAGAAA
The DNA here is from genome assembly GCA_011751065.1 of Lasiurus cinereus. Lineage (NCBI taxonomy): Eukaryota > Metazoa > Chordata > Mammalia > Chiroptera > Vespertilionidae > Lasiurus > Lasiurus cinereus. The sequence continues at coordinate 10,126,122 of JAAGEH010000208.1, forward strand.
CTAAGAAAACAATCTCATCTGCAATTGCATAAAAAAAAAACCTAATAATAATTTCTTTTTATTAGCGAGAGGGGTTTGACTTTAAGGAATAGAAACTGACCTACATTCACTTAAATAAAAGTGTAACTTGCTAGAAAAATATGCTGTATTACAAGGAAGACAGAAGCAAGCAAGTTCTATGATGTAACTACCATTCTCAACTTCCTTCCTTTCTTTCTTTCTTTCTTTGCCACCATCATGTTGCTTTTCTCCAGATTTTCTTTGTTTTATTGACATTTGGTTGAGTTTTGAGAAAGAAATCCTGTGTCCTGGCAATGATTATAACTAGAAATAAATTTAACCAAGGATGTAAAAGACCTGTGCTCAAAAAATTATAAGACACTAAGGAAATAAACTGAAGAAGATACAAATAAGTGGAAGCACATATCATGTTCATGAACATGAAGAATAAACATAATTAAAATGTCCATTCTATCCAAAGCAATCTATCAAATCAACACATCTTATTGATACCAATAGCATATTTCATAGCACTAGAAAAAATATTGCAAAAACATACATGCAACCACAGAAGACTCTGAATATCCATAGCAATCTTGACAAAGAAGAGCAAAGTTGGAAGAATCATGCTACCTGATATCAAACTATATTACAACACCATAGCAATCAAAACAGCAAGGTAGCCGAGACCGGTTTGGCTCAGTGGATAGAGCATCGGTCTGCAGACTGAAAGGTCCCAGGTTCAATTCTGGTCAAGGACATGTTCCTTGGTTGCAGGCACATTCCCAGTAGGGGGTGTGCAGGAGGCAGCTAATTGATGTCTCTCTCTCTCATCGATGTTTCTAACTCTCTATCCCTCTCCCTTCCTCTCTGTAAAAAATCAATAAAAATATAAAACAAAACAAAACAACAACAACAACAAAAACACAGCAAGGTACCAGCATAAAAACAGACATATAGATCAATGGAACACAAGAGCCAAGAAATAAACCCACACCCGTACAGTCAATTAATATTTGACAAAGGAGGCAAAAACATACAATGGACTAAAAATTACCTATTCAATAAATGGTGTTGGGAAAATTGGACAGATACATGAAAAAAGAAACTAGACCACTTTCTTACACCATACACAAGAATAAACTAAAAATGGATTAAAGACTTAAATGTTATAATTGAAAGCATAAAAATCCCAGAAGAAAAAATTGACAGTAAAATCTCAGACATTTCTCTCAGCAATATTTTTTTTCTGATATATCTCTCCAGGGAAGGGAAACAAAAGAAATTATAAACAAATAGGACTCCATTTGACACAGCAAAGGAAACCATAAACAAAATGAAAAGATAACCCACTGAATAGAACATATTCACCAATGATACATCCAATAAGGAATATCCAAAATTTATAAAGAATTTGTACAATTCTACACCAAAAAAAAAAAAAAAAAAAAAAGGCAATCTAATTCTAAAATGGGCAAAGGATCTGAATAGACACTTCTCCAAAGTGGATGGCCAACAGACATATGAAAAGATGCTCAATATCACTAGTCATCAGAGAAATGCAAATTAAAGCCACAATGAACTCTCTGTCAGAATGGATATCATCAGTAAAGTAACAAGTATTGTTGAAAATGTACAGAAAAGGGAATCCTTGTGCACTGTTGGTGAGAATGCAGATTGGTACAGCCACTGTGGAAAGGAGTATGAAGTTATCTCAAAAAATTAAAAATAAAACTGCTCATTACCTAGCAATTCCACTTTTGGGAATATATCCTAAGAAATCTGAAACACTAATTCAAAAGAATATATGCACCCTGATATTTACTGTAGCACTATTTACAATAACCAAGATTTGGAAGCAGCCCAACTGTCCATTAGCAGATGAGTGGGTGCAAAAGCCGTAGTATATATTTACACAATGGAATACTACTCGGCCTTTTTTATAAAAGAGGAAATCTTACCTTTTGAGACAGCATGGATGAACCTGAAGAGTATCAAGCTAAGTGAAATAAGCCAGTCAGAGAAAAACAAGTACCATACGATTTCACTTATGTGTTGAATCTAATGAACAAAATAAACTAAGAAACAAAATAGAAACAGACTCATAGATACAGAGAATATACTAGCAGCTATAAGACAGGAGTGAATTTGGGGGGTGGGGGGGTTGAAAAGTTGAAGGGAGTAAGAAAAAAAATCACACACAGACAACAGTATGGTGATTACTAGAGGGAAAGGGGGGTAGAGGGAAGTAAAAGAAAGTAAAGGGCAGATAAGTAGTGATGAAAGGAGACTTGACTTGTGATGGTGAACACACAATACAATATACAGATGATTTATTGTAGAACTGTACACCTGAAACCTATAATTTTATTAACCCATGTCACCCCAATAATGCAATTAAAAAACAAAAGTAAACAAATACAACATTAGGTACTAATTGCATTTTATAGTCCTATAAATTTCCAGATATCACAGTTTAATAGTGTAGAAGAAAATAAACATCCTTAAAATATCTAGTCTTGCCGAGACCGGTTTGGCTCAATGGATAGAGCGTCGGCATGCGGACTGAAGGGTCCCAGGTTCGATTCCGGTCAGGGGCATGTATCCTGTTGCGGGCACATCCCCAGTGGGGGGCGTGCAGGAGGCAGCTGATCGATGTCTCTCTCTCATCGATGTTTCTAGCTCTTTATCACTCTCCCTTCCTCTCTATAAAAAAATCAATAAAATATATGTAAAAAAAAATCTAGTCTTCATGAGACATAACAAAATTAGAAATTCTCATTAGTATTTTTGTATGTAAAAACTAAAAACCACTAAAATCAGACATAGATGACAAAAAAAGAGCAGGATTTAAAAGCTTTCCAAAACATGGCTGATGTGGCTCTGTGATTGAGCATCAATCCAGGTACCAGAAGGTCATGGCTGAATTCTTGGTCAGGGCACATGCCTGGGATGTAGGCTTGATCCCAGTGGGAGTGTGCAGGATGCAACCGATAAATGATTCTTTCTCATCACTGATGTTTCTATGTATCTCACTCCCTCTTCCCCTCTCTGAAATCAATAAAAAAGATATTAAAAAAAAAAAGCTTTCCAAAAAGCAATGGTTCATAGGATAAAAGCTTTCAAAACTAGAGCTACCTGAGCAGATTGATAGTATACAAAATAAAAAAATAAAAGATTATCTGCTGTAGGTAAGTATGAGATATATATCATTTAGACAGACTTTTTTAAAAAAGTAATCTGTGTCCTTTACCAAAAACCTTAAAATGACCATCTTGCATTTATAAGTAAATTCACTTTCAAGTATATGAACTATAAAGGGCCGAAACTAGTTTGGTTCAGTGGATAGAGCATCGGCCTGCAGACTGAAAGGTCCCAAGTTCGATTCTGGTCAAGGGCATGTATCTTGGTTGCAGGCACATCCCCAGTAGGGGACATTCAGGAGGCAGCTTATCGATGTCTCTCTCTCATTGATGTTTCTGACTCTCTATTCTTCTTCCTTCCTCTCTGTGAAAATTCAATAAAATATAAAATAAATAAATAAATAAATAAATATAAAGGAATATTTGTATATTCATCTTCTGTTTTAGAACTGAATATGACATTTGTTGAGTAGAAATGATAAATTCAGAAAAACTATGACAGTTTTCAGTTATTAAGGAAAAAACTACTTAAACCATTTTATCCTAAAAGAGTATTTGTTCTTTTCAAGAACTTGAAATGCTTTAAAGATGTTTCAGTCTCTTCAGGAAGGAAGAGACTATGTCAGTTACTTCCATTTACACAGCGATTCAAGTATTGACAGCTGTCATTCCTAATTACATCCTCTCTTGAGACTCTTCCCTCTACAGTCAAAAGTTTTTGGACAGAAGGACCAACCAGTTGCACATGATATGCTATTTTTATTAAAGAAACTAGTGCTCTGGTGCACAGATTCGTGTACAATGAAAAAAAATTAATTAGAAGGTGGACATCGGGGCAAGGTGGGACTGGGTGAGACGGGCTGGACATGGCCTTGAGCCAACCTCCTGTGATCCCTCCCCAGCTAGCTGACCTAGGGTGGCACCCACGGCTCCAAGGGCAGCTGAAGAGTGACTGGGGTCCCTCAGCCTGGCCTGCAGGGATCAGGCCAAAACTGGCTCTCTGACATCCCTCAAGGGATCTCAGATTGCGAGAGGGCTGTTCTTGGGTGATGAACCCCTGAATCAGGCTTCCTCCTCTCTGGTTCTGGAGTGCAACACCCAAGAACCGATGCCTGGAATTGAGTGTTTGCCTCCTGGTGGTCATTGTGTGTCATAGCTACTGGTTGGATGGTCGCTTAGCCTTTTATATATAGAAAATGCCATTTTATACAGATTAAAATTCCTGATATTTCTGTATATTATTTTGACTGACAATCAAACTTCCAGAAATTTTAGGCAAAAGAAACAGGAATGGATATATTTCAACATTTAGCTATACAGTCCTAGCCGGTATGACTCAGTGGCTAGAGTATTGGCCTGCAGAGTAAAGGCTCAATTTGTGTCAAGGGCAAAGACCTGGGTTGTAGGCTTGGTCCCCATCCCTGGACAGAGCAATGTGGGAGGCAACTAATCGATGTGTCTGTCATATCAATGTTTCTCTCTTTCCCTCTCTTTCTCTCTCTCTTTCCCTTTCTCTTCCACTCTCTCTAAAAAAAAAAAATCAATGGGAAATTATCCTCACATTAGAATTAATAAAACAAAAACTGATTTAGCTATACAAATGCTCAAAAACAGCTTTTGATCTTTTTTAAAAAAAATGAAAATAATCTAAATGTACATCAGCAGAGCCCTGGTTAAATAGGTATAAGAACATATTGTCATAATATTATGCAGCTATTACAAAAGTGATGCTGCAGAAAAACAATATGTCAAGTGAAAAGTGTGGGCTATAAATGAACACACACCAAAATCCTTTATTAAATAAACTAGAGGCCCAGTTTTGTGCACCAGTGGGATCCCTTGGCATGGGCTGTGGGGTTGGGCCAAAATCGGCTTTCCAGCACCCCCTATGAGGTCCTGGATTGCGAGAGGGCGCAGGCTAGGCTGAGTAATCTCACTGGTGCATGATCAGGGCTGGGAGAGACGTGGGAGGTTGGCTAAGCCAGGGAGCAACTGTGGGAAGTCTCCAGGGAGTGTTTTGTTCAGTCCTGATCTGAGGGACTCCAGCAGAAAGCTAACCTACTGATTGGAGATCTGCCCCCTGGTGGTCAGTGCACGTCATAGCAAGTGGTTGAGTGGCCTTAGCATATTATGCTTTGATTGGTTGAACTGCCAACTAGTCTACCAGATACTTAGCATATTAGGCCTTTACTATATAGGGTATACAAATCTATAATAATAAAAGTGTAATATGCTAATTAATTTGTCATTGTTTCAGAAGAAGTTGGGGCTTCGAGGAAAGCCCGGATCATGAGTGCCTGCTGGTGGCCGGAGGAAGGCCTGGGTCCTGGGTACCAGAGGGAAACTGGTGCAAGGAAGGCCTACTCTAGCATGGATTTCGTGCACCGGGCCTCTAATCTTTATACATAAATGTTAACCATGGTTCTCTCTCTATAATAGCATTATAGGTAATTATTAATTTTCTTCAGATGTAGCTGTGAGTTCTAAACCTCCTAAAACATACATAAATTTAAAAATAATTACATATTTATATAAGTTAAATATACTTATGTAATTATAAAGTAAATCAGAAAAACATAAGCAAGAATTTAGAAATTATTGGAAAAAAGGTATTTCTAACATTAAATGAGTTGCAGAGAAGCTAAAAGAAAACTTAGATACTTTTACTGTTTCTCCTGAGCAAAGTTAATTCTTAAGAGTAAACTTCTAGCCCTGCCTTGTGTGGCTCAGTTGAGTGTTGTACCATGCACTAAGGACAATGGTTTGATTACCAGTCAAGGCACATGCCTGAGTTTTGGGCTCAAACCTCAGTGGGAGATCGGGACATACAGGAGACAGCCAATCGATGTTTCTCTCTCCCTCCCCCTTTCTCTCTCTCTAAAATCAATAAAATCCTTTTTTTTTTAAAGTAAACTTCTAGAATATAGTCATTTCAAATAAGTAAAAAAAAATGTATGTTCAAGCCTAGAAGTTAATGTGGAGTTTACTCAGTTTTAATAAATGTTCCTTTTTCCACTTAGGAGAGAAGTGAAGGTCTGAAAACAATACTTTAGGATTATAAATAATAAGAAAACTGGTAACAAAATTCAGATCTTTTAAGTACTCGATTTTTATCAGGATAGTCAATAAATCTATTATGCAGGTTTTGTCTCTCCTGCTATTAGCAGTATTCAGTTTCAATACACACATGAGGCATTTTAAATCTCCAAGTGTGCTTTCTATCACCACACTAGTGTTTAAAAATCCAGTGATAATTCCTTCCTAGTAAATGAGCAAGTTTGGTTTTCATGTGAAATATGTTAAGGTTAGTAACCTTCTCTAATAAAACTCAGTAAACACAATTTGAATTCTACCTATCACATAACATGCTAATATTAAAAGATGACTGAATGAACATATTTAATATTAACAACATTCTGAACCTCAACTTTTATCTTAAAATATTTTTACACGTTTATTTTACTTTTTAATGGTGTTTTTAACTCTATATAAATAAACTGGACATTCTCTTAGTTATATCAAAATTATTATTAGCATTACATATCATTTGCAAAGACCTCATATTTCCACAATGAGTATTATATAATAGTTTAATACTTTCAATAAGTCTTGCTCAATATAGAGCCATAATTTAAGATTAGTAGCTGTATTACTTCCTAACCGTTAGTCAGATAACACCATACGGGCATACTGAAAGTGCTCTGTCTTTTTGAAACATAAAGTCATTACCAAATTAATTAATGGTAATTTTAAAAACTGTATATACATGCTTATTTTTTTAATCTGCTAAAACCAACTGGATTTCTAAATTGACTAAATGTTTCAACTTTAAATCAAGACAAATTGCAAAATTAAAGTCCATAAAAAACCATATATGAAACAGTTTAGTAGCCCAAACTAAATAAACTGGTCAAAATTATTTAATACCACTTCCTCTTGCTTTCAGTTTAACTGCCACTGTACATTCAGATACATTCACTCCACATATAATATTTAATAACAGTACATCTTTAAGGGCTAGAATTTCTCCCACCCCCCTAACTCTTTATCACCTTACCCCATTCTGTGCCATCCCCTGAACTCCGTGCTTCTCCAGCTCCTTCACCATCTTCAGCAGTCACTAAAAAATCAAATTCTTTCAGTGCTTCTTCAGTATCAGGATCATCAGTTAGGTCAGCAGCTAAACCTTCATTACCTATCTGTAAGTGAAACATAAGTCAAAAACTACTTTTATCCTAAATTTTAAAAGGGTCCTTTATAGTTTCAAACAATTATCTTTACATTGGCACTTCTATTTTTATATTACTTAGGTATAAAATTTTAGATTTTCCATGTAGTTCACCAATCCTAAATTATACCTAGATAAATGGTTTTCAAGAATGCTGCGTGAAGAACATTGTAAAACGTCATGCAAGTAAGGTGGTGGTAAGACTTATTAATATGCTAATGACTAAGTATAGTTAACCTTTTTAAAAAACCCATTCACTCCCTTAAATGGAAAACATATACTAAATTTATCTCACTTACTTTGAACTATAACTTACAGGTATGATACAACTAATAAAACATTAACTAAACCAATAGCTGTGGTAATTATAATAGTGCTTTACCTCCCAGAACAGAAACAAACAAAAAAGGAAACAAAATGTCTATTTATTCATGTCACACATATTAAATATATTACAATTATAAAATGAGGCAAAAAGATTAAAAACTGCTTTTATAGATACAACGACATTTCCCCATACTACTGTAACATTGCAAAGAACCATAACTGAACCTATCCTTTTTTTATTACATACCTGAAATATTGTACACTACTATGATAATTCATAAATGGTTCACCGAAACCACTTTTGCTCCTATAGCTAACCCACATCAGACTAAAATAGATAAACCTATTTCATAGGTTATAAACAAAAGTAAATTATTAATCCTTATCAAACAAGAATGTCAAAACATACATTTATAATCCATAATAGTTTATTTCTATTTGAAATATATGAGCATATATATTTTAGCTAAAAATAATAGAAAATCAAGTTCCTACTTTGTGTTTATTAATCCGATGTTTGTCTTTTCCTTCCGGGATGCCTTCAATCATGTCATTTTCCTCTTCTTCATCACTGTCATCAGCATTTTCTAAGAAATTGAATGTCTCAAGAACATCACCAGAAGGCCTGTATGAGGGGAAAAAGATGAACTCAAATATTCCAGTGGTTACTTCTATTATTTTTCCTGGTTCCTATTTTAAAATAGTACTTGAAGATACTATAGAGATCCAAATGACAACCTATTTATAAATGTATTACGTAAATATTTTACCCAAGAAGAGAATTCTGAAAGATTATTTATGCTCTACATTGAAGTAAAAGTAACTGTTTTCTCCAATGTTTATTGTCCTAAATATTTTAATTACTGTATCAAAATAAAATCCTGTATTATTAGACACTCAGATGTGATGTTATTTCTCCAAATAAAGGCACCATAAACAAGCAACTTAAATCGAGCATTTCTTATAACTCTATAACCTGTTACAGCTTGGACCAAACGTTTGAGGACTAAAGCCAAAGTTTAATTCATCAGGCTGCCCAGATAAAAATATATGGTAAATCAGTTATTCCAATCCATTTCACAGATTTTCTTTTCTTTTTATAAATATATATTTTTATTGATTTCAGAGAGGAATTGGGGGGGGGGGGGGGAGAGAGAGAGAGAGAGAGAGAGAGGGAGGGAGAGAGAGAAACATCAATGAGAACAACCATTGATTAGCTGCATCCTATATGCCCTACGCTGGGGATTGAGCCCGCAACCTGGGCATGTGCCCTTGACTGGAATCGAATTGGGGACTCTTCAGTCCAGAGACTGATGCTCTATCCACTGAGCCAAATTGGCCAGGGCTTCACAGATTTTCTTTACCTAGAAAACAGGATCCTTAACATACTAAAGATAGCTGCCTGAACTTGGCCAAGCCACTTAGACCTTTGGACTTCAACTTATTTACAGGCAGGGGAGAAAATTGTGGGAATTGAACTGGATGACCTGAAATGTCCTTATCAACACTAAGAGTGCATGGTAACAAAAATAACAATAAAATTTACAGTTTTCATCCTCCCTGATTGGTTCTATTAACTCAAATTAAGGACAAAATGCAAGAGGAGTTTTCTTTTAATAGCACTTGAACGTGGCAGAGGGCTTTAATAGACCTACTACATTTTGCTGAATCTAGCACATTAAGGATTTATATAAATACTAGAGGCTTGGTGCATGAAAATTCATGCACTGGAGCAGAGGGGTCCTCCCAACCTCTCCTAGTCTGGGAGCCTCAGGGGCAGGAGGCAACCTGGTTGATCAGGGGAAGGCAACGCCCCCATCACACCTCTGTTGCTGCCACTGCCTTACCCGGCCCTGGTTACCTGAACCTCAGGCGGCACTGGGAAGCCACCATCCGAGGCTTGCCTGCGGCTCAGGCATCGGCTAGGCAGCTGACATCCGGAAGCTTGCTTGCGCCTCAGGCTGGCCCTGGGTGGCTAGGGGGCTAAGGGCAGGTCTGAAAGGACTGGGAGACTCCTGCGGGGCTGAGGGGACTGGGTGCCGCCACCTTTGTCATAGCATGACAATTTGCATATCCCCTCTCTATTCGATAGGACTGACTGTAAAGAAAACTGTATTTCCAAATGCAAATTAGTAAAAAAATACACAAAAACCTACTGCAAAACAAAACACACAGTTTTTAGCTCAGCATTTAAAATAGCTTTAATATTTGAGAATTAAATGAAAGAAATAAAATATTCAACAACAAAAAATAGAATATACAGTAAGTATAGTAAGTCCTCACTGAATGTCATTGACAGGTTCTGTAACTTTAAGGGAATTGAAATATGAAACCAATTTTGTCAAAGACTAATTGATATAAACAAGGGTTACGTTCCTACTGCATCTCATTAATGTCATATTGAAACGATGATGAAAGGGGAAATGAGTCAATGGGAGGAAAAGGGGACATCTGTAATCCTATATAATAAAAGCCTAATATGCAAAGTCTCCAGTCGTCCGTTCAACCAAAGCATAAAACGCTAATGACATGCAAAAGACATACAACCATTCACTATGAAGTGCACTGACCACCAGGGGGCAGATACTCTGATCAGTAGGTTAGCTTGCTGCTGGGATCTGGCAGATTGGGACTGAGCAAGATGGGCCAAACACACCCTGGAGCCCTTCCACAGTCCCTCCCTGGCTGGCCAACTTCTTGTGTCCCTTCCTAGATCCGATCATGCACTGTTGGGGTCCCTCAGCATGGCCTGCACCTTCTCACAATCCAGGACCCCTTGGGAAATGTTGGAAAGAGACTTTGACTCCATTATATGCTCTTGCCTCCTTTGTCAAATATTAACTGAGCATAATGGGTTGGGTCGATTTTTGAGTTCTCTGTTCTATTCCATTGGTCTATATGTCTGTTCTTGTGCCAGTATCAGGCAGTTTTGTAAACAATGGCTTTGTAATATTAGCTTGATATCTGGTATTGTGATCCTTCCAACTATGTCCCAAGAAATCAGAAACACCAATCAGAAAGGATATATGCACTTCTATGTTCATAGCAGCAGTTTATAATAGCTAAGATTTGGCAACAGCCTAAGTGCCCATGAGCAGATGATTAGATTAAAAAACTGTGGTACCTCTACACAATGGAATACTGTCCTACATAATAAAAGCCTAATATGCTAAGTGCCCATTCATTCAGTCATCCATTCAACCTATCAAAGCATAATATGCTAATGATATGCTAAGAGCGCTCAACCACTCGCTATGACATGCACTGACCACCAGGGGTCAGACGCTTGCTGCTAGTAGGTTAGCTTGCTGCTGGGGTCCCGTTGATTAGGATTAAGAAAGACAGGCCAGATATGCTCTGGAGCCCTCCCACAATCCCTCTCAGACTGGCCAATCTCCCATGTCCCTCTCCAATCCCAATCATGCACCTATGGGGTTCCTCGGCCTGGTCAGTGTCCTCTCACAATCTGGGACCCCTCTCAAGGGATGTTGGAGCTGCTTTTGGCCAGATCCTGCAGGCATAAGAGGCTAATATGCAAACAGACCGAACAGCAGAATGACTGGTAACACTCAACAAAGGATCTGCTCCCCGATAGGGGGAGCACCACTCAGCCAGAAGCCAGGCTCATGGCTGGTGAGCATAGTGGCAGTGGCGGGAGTCTCTCCCACCTCTGCAGCAGCGCTAAGGATGTCTGACTGTTGGCTTAGGCTTGGGCATAAGCCGGCAGTCGGACACCCTACAAGGGTTCCCAGACTGTGAGAGGGCTCAGGCTGGGCTGAGGGGACCCCCTCCCCCCAAGTGCACAAATTATATGCACCAGGCCTCTAGTGCTGCTATAAAAAAAGAAGGAACTGCCGAGACCGGTTTGGCTCAGTGGATAGAGTGTCAGCTTGCAGACTGAAAGGTCCTGGGTTTGATTCCGGTTGGGGGCATGTACCTTGCTTGCGGGCACATCTCCACAGTGGGGTGTGCAGGAGGTGGCTTATCAATGTCTCTCTCTCATCGATGTTTCTGACTTTCTCTCTCCCTTCCTCTCTGTAAAAAATCAATAAAATATATTTTTAAAAAAAGAAAAAAAAAGAAGGAACTTTTACCATTTACAACAGCATGGATGGACCTGGAGAGCATTATGCTAAGTGTAATAAGCCAGTTGGAGTAAGATAAATATCACATGATCTCACTCATATCTATCTATCTATCTATCTATCTATCTATCTATCTATCTATCTATAAAAGCCTAAGCAACCATTACAATGGAACAACCGGTTGCTATGATGCGTATGGACCATCAGAGGGCAGACGCTCAATGCAGGAGATGCCCCAGCCCGCAGGCCCAGATTGCTTGGTTGGGGCTGAGCCTCCAGCCTGGGTTGGGGATCTAGGGTGAGTGGAAGTAGATGTAGCCCCTTTTCAGGGGGGCAGAGGGCCAGCTCCCTCATTGAGGTGGTGGCCAACCTCCCAGGTTCCTCCCTTTATCCTTCCCCCAGCAGGTAGGCCCCAATAGCCCAGGCTGGGACAGGGAAACAAGAGTGGATGGCAGCAGATGCAGGAGCGAGGGAAGGAGGTGGCGGGGAGACAGGGAGATGGGGAACCTGATCGGTCCTGATTGCTGGCCAGGCCTAGGGACCCTACCTGTGCACAAATTTTGTGCACAAGGCCTCTAGTGTGAGATATAATGAACAACATAAACTGATGAACAAAAACAGGATCGAGTGGCAACGAAACAACAGATCATCTAACCTCAGAGGGAAGGTGGGGAGGGCAGAGATCAACCAAAGGACTTGTATGCATGCATATTAGCATAACTAATGGACATGGACACTGGGGCAGTGAGCTTGACCTGGGGGGTGGAAATGGCCAGGGATGGGTCAATCAGGGATAAAGAAGACATATGTAATACTTTAAACAATAAAAAAATTCAGTTACCTTTAAAAAGAGAAAAAAAAATGCAATCTGTAAATATATTCTGAAAATTTTTCTTTTATTACTACCTTAACAATTTTTAAATACCATTTTTACATGGTCTTTCCTTTTGAAACTCCTAGTCAGATGTTGGTACTCTGGATTGATCTTTGAATTTTCCTAGCTTTTCAGTCCTACTTTCTTTTTTCCCTTTTCTGGGAGAGTCCTTCAACTTTATATCCCAAGTTTTACATACAAATTCTTTCTATCACACTTTTTAATCTCTATTGGCTCTTTTTTGATCTCCAACTAACCATTTAAAATAAGCCCTGGCTGGTGTGTCTAAGTGATTAGAGTGTCCACCCACACACTGAAGTCATGTGGGTTCAACAAATACTGGTCCTAATCTTGCAAAGGCAAAAAGCTGTTATGGATCTTTAATTAGTATTCATATGTGTATAGTAAACTGCATTACTCTAAAATATTTATAAATCTTATGAACTATTTAGCTTGGTTAGCTAGTAACTCTAGTTAAAAATTTAGAATATGTTTCCTTTTATGCTACAAAAATGCTCTATGCTTCCTGAAATCCTGAATATAGAAAATAAGGGCCCTATTAAATGCTAAATTGCTTGTTAGAGAGCGTATTTCTCAAAAATAAAAAGCCTAAACAAAAGGCTAATGCTGACTTGAAAGTTATAGAACATGTTCTAAATAACTGTGTCAGAAAACATATCTAAGATATAAAAAAATGCTAGTTTATACATAAACTGTACATGTAAATTTCTTAAGGTCTAAATGAACTCAATGAACTCATTTGATTTTTTTTCCCCATTCTCGGTCTTTTCTTTGTCCTTGCAATCTATGTATGTTATTCAATGTAATATCTAATGGTAAAAAAAATTTTTAAGTTCCACCTGCTTAACTCCTTGCATTTATCAAGTCTATATTAACCAAAGAATACTGACAGACAATAAACAACAAATTCTGACAAGTACAGTGGTACCTCGAGATACAAGTGCCCTAACATATGAGATTTTTGAGATACGAGCCATCGAGTGAGTGATTTTTGCTTTGAAATACCAGCAACAGTTGAGATACAAGTAATCACGCGGATCAGCCGGCTGCACACGACCCACCAGTTTACCGCGACTCGAGCATCTCATAGTTTCCCAGGCCTCAAGGTTGCGGAACGAATTAAACTCGTAGTATCTCGAGGTACCACTGTATATAGAAATCAGAATTCATACATTTCTACTAGGATGTGAAATAACGCAGCCACTTGGAAAACTGGAAATTCCTCAAAAAGGTAATCAGAGTTACCATCTGACTCAGCAATTTCACTCCTAAGTGTATATATATACCCAAGAGAACTGAAAACATGTCCAGACTTGTATACCAATGTTCAAAGTAGCACTACTCATTATTCCAAAATGTAGAACCAACGAATATGCCAATCAACTGGACAACAAATAGATGGACAAAATGTAGTATATTCACAGTACAGAATATTATTTGGCAAGAAAAGAAATAAATTTGACATGTGCTACAACATGAATAACCCTTAAAAATGTTATGTTAAATGAAAGAAGCCACTCATAAAATACCCATTTATATGAAATGCCCAGAATAGACAAATCTTTAAAGACTGAAAATATATTAGTAAAGTTGCCTGGGGGGTTGGAGGGGTGTAGGGGGTGTGAGAAAAATGTAGAAGAGTATGGGGAGTGACAGCTAATGAATATGGGGTTCCTTTTTAGGGTGATGAAAGTTTTCAAAACTTAAACTGTGATGATGGCTGACAACTGTGAATATCCTAAAAACCATTAAACTACATATTTTAACTGAAATTTATGGTATGTGAATTATATCTCAATAGAGACATTAAAATAAAAATAACATTTGGTAGCTATGTGAACCCAAACAGAACACAAAGCCTTATTCCTTTCACAATAGTGTCTAACCACTGCTATGCTGATTATAGAGTAAGTAGCACAATAGTTTATAAAAAGTACTCTTGGAAAATTTTGAAAATCAGGATGTTAAAATAACTGAACTACATGACATCACACTTAAATTTTTTAAAAAAATATATTTTATTGATTTTTTTACAGAGAGGAAGGGAGAGTGATAGAAAGTCAGAAACATCGATGAGAGAGAGAGAGAGAGAGAGAGAGAGAGAAAGAGAGAGAGAGAGAGATCAGCTGCCTCCTGCACGCCCCACACTGGAGATGTGCCCGCAACCAAGGTACATGCCCCCAATCAGAATCGAACCTGGGACCTTTCAGTCCGCAGGCCGATGCTCTATCCACTGAGCCAAACTGGTTCCGGCCACACTTAAATTTTAATTTTGCACCTATTTCAGAACTATTGCCATTTTAAAAGCACCTAAATGGGAAATTTATTTGCTCGTGGTACCATTCAGGGAGAGAAAAGTCTTTAAATTTGAACTCTACTTGTTTGAAAAATTGTTAACAGTAGTAAAAAGAAGGTAAAAAGATTCATAATACCCATTATATAAACAATATTAACCTAGAAACATATATCATACCTTTTGATTTCTTGTCCTTTTTGCTTAGGAGATTCACCTCCATTCAGGATCTGTTCTAAATTCTTTGTTTCTACTGATCCATTTGGCTCTGTATTGGACAGTCCAAGTAATGACCTTACCCGCTGAGACCGTACATCTAATATTGTATCTGTGTAACCTACTTCCTGAAGATATCTGTAAGAGAAAATTAAAAATATAAAAAACCCACATATTGTTAACACCACCAAACTTAACTAAAAATTACATTAAAGTATTTTAGAAAAACCCATAATCCTATAAAACATATTCCTCCTTTGCCTCAATAACTGTCCTTTCTAAAGACTAGTTCCAGTTTTAAGAGTAAAAGGGCAATTATAAACCAAAATTTAATCAAGAAAGTGAATAGTACAGTCACCATTAATCAAGGGTCAATTATTAAATCCTAAAAGCCCTAGAGACTTAAAAGGCCATTATGAGTTGATGATAAATATTTTAAGTCTGGAACGTGGTAAGAAATGAGCAGAACTGAACCTCAGAATAGTCACATCCTACGTTTAAAACTGGGTTCTTAGCCAGAGGTAGATGGATAGGGCACTTCTCCCTCTGGGATCAATTATCTATCTCACTGCATTTCTATCATCCTATGGTCTTGAAATTTTCTGTACTCAATCCATAACCCAGGATAAAAATGAAAAAGAAGAAAGGGACTGGATTATGACATAAATATAGATGATGGGTCATGAGTGTCTTTGTGTGACAAATTTTTAAAATTTGATCTAAAGTATCTTAGCATTTCTTATGCTAAAAAGGAGTTTCATACGTTTAGAGAAGAAAAAAGATTTTTAGATGAAAGCAAAGGACAGAGAGACTAGTTTGGTTAGGACACTAATGCAACAAGAAGTAAAACTTAAGAGAAAAATAAATGTGACAAGAGTAAGCAAACTAATCTGTGCTTTGGTGCAATTATATGTATGTTAGCAGAATAAAAGAAGATCTAAGAGCCCAACCCGGTTTGGCTCAGTGGACAGAGTATCAGCCTTGGACTGAAGGGTCCTGGGTTTGATTCCAGTCAAGGGCATCTACCTTACCTTCGTGGCAGGTTCCACTCTGGCCCTGGTTGGAGCCAGTGCAGGAGGCAACCAATTGATGTGTCTCTCTCACATCAATGTTTCTCTCTCTGTCTCTCCCCCTTCCCTTACACTCTCTCTTAAAAAAAGAAAAGAAAAAGGAAAAGAAATCAATGGAAAAATATCCTCCAATGAGGATTAATAAAAATAATAAAAAATATATTTTTTTAAAAAGATAAGAATTTTGGAAAATTTTCAGGTTTCTAGTTTGTATAGTTGGATGGTGGCTCTCTTCAATGAAATGAAGACTAATAGGTCAAAATCTGGTATTATCATATAATCAGTCATATAGTATCTATAAAAATGACACTGTTTATTAGGCACAATGATAAAAAAGGTCAAAAGCTCAAGAGAGATTGGGTATATATATTTGAGAATCAGTGTTCTGTGGTAATTTAAAGCCATGAATTTAAATAAGTTATAAGTAAGAACAGAAGGCATGGATACACAAACATTTAATGGGCTAAAAGAATAAGAGAAACTGAGAAAAATTAAGAACTTGAGAAAGTAAGGATAAAAATGATAGCAGAGAGTAGTACCATGAAAGTAAGAAAAAAAGTTCCAAATGGAATGAAGTTAAAATAGAATGTGTCTAAAAGATCAAATATGAACAAAAAAAAGGTTGTTTAAATATGTCTGTGATAGTAGCTTCACTGGAACATGAAAATAGGAACCTACACAGTTAAAAAAAAGAACAAAGAACACTGGAGATAAACTACTCTAGAGAAGAGACACAATCTAAATCCAGGCAATGGGACTAGGCATTCATGAGAGAAATACTATACAACTAATTTCTCTACTGTTATAGCAATCTTCTAAAAAATGCAATCATCTTTTGGGGAAAACAACTTCCACCACACTGCAACCATGTGGTCTGAGTTAGCAGCCAAGATATTACACAATATCCGATACAGACAGTTATTTGACAAGTCAAGCCAATTCTACTCCATAGAAATCCTATATAATAAAGAGGTAATATGCAAATTGATCATCACACCCTCGCACAAGATGGCCACCCCCATGTGGTCACAAGATGGCCAGCAGGGAAGGGCAGTTGTGGGCTATCAGGCCAGCAGAGGAGGGCAATTAGGGGCAACCAAGCCTGCAGGAGAGGGTAGTTGGGGACAACCAGGCCTACAGCGGTGGGCAGTTAGGGATGACCAGGCCAGCAGGAGAGGGCAGTTAGGGACAAGTGCCGGCAGGGGAGCAGTTAGGCATTGATCAGGCTGGCAGAGGAGTGGTTAGGGGGTGGTCAGGCTGGTAGGCAGTTAGGGGCAATTAGGCAGGCAGGTAGGCGAGTGGTTGGGAACCAGCAATTCCGGATTGTGAGAGAGGTGTCTCACTGCCAGTTTAGGCCTGATCCCTGTTGGACATCCCCAAGAGGTCCCAGATTGGAGAGGGTGCAGGCTGAACTGAGACACCCTCCACCCCCTCACACACACCTGAATGCATGTATTTTGTGCACCAGACCTCTAGTTACTCTATAATAGGGGATCTCCTGCCATCTGGAGAAAAGTGATTTTCAATAGAAAAAGAATAAAATTGATATATAGAAGAGTAGAAAAACAAAACATAAAAAATCCTGCGTTTTCCAGTCCCTGGAAAGTTCTGTGCTACCCCAGCTCATCTTCCTGATATTCAGTTATTCAATACTTCCCTCAATTCTGCTAGCTATTCCATTACCTTTCCAAACAATATGTTCTTACTAAAATTAGTTTGAATTTTGTCACTGAGAAATTGATAAATACTTCTTTGAATGAAACATTAGTAACTGAGGTTTAAGTACATTTACAGAAAGGAAAGCAAAAAGTTAAGGAATTCTCACCTGACAGCCTTCCTATTTTCAGTGAAGTTGAACCTGAGGTGCTCTAATGACAGCAAGAGAGAATGGGCTGAGATGTGGTAAAAGTTTACAATATCCACTGAAGTCGATGGGAGGAGGTGACCAAAATTATGGAGAAAGGCTCTTTGTAATGTTTGGACAAGAAACCATGAATATATAAGGGCATTTATAAGAATCTATCATTTTTCTCCAAGAATTATTATAATTTTTATTTTAATCTTCACCCAAGGATATGTTTGGTTTTAGAGGAAGGTAAGGAGGGAGGTTTTAGTGGGAGGGAGGGAAGGAGGGAAACACAGATGTGAGAGAGACACATCAATTGGTTGCCTCCCATACATGCTCTAAGATCGAACCTGAAACCTAGGTACATACCTTCACCGGGAATCTAATGCGCTATCTTTTGGTGTATGAGACCAAAAGATAGGTGGAACTAGCTGATCCATCTTGACCTGGTCACGGTTCCCCAAGAGTTATTTAGAAGTAGAAGCACAATAAACTGAACTAGAGCTGGGGATGTTGCAAGTAGGTATACTAAATTATTGCTGTGAGAGGGTAAGCAGTGGGCAGCAAAAAAGCAAAGGGTTCTAGCAAAAGGGTTAGGGAAATTAAAACAAGAAAAAAAAAGCAAACAAAAATAAAATAAAATAAAATAAAAACATAGGTCAAGAAGATCTAATTAAGAAAATAAAATAATCAGGTTCTAAAGAGCAAGGTAAAGTCAGAGGGTGAAAACATGGAACTTGGAGTGAGAAGTGGAATTTAAGATAAATGTTGGATCATGGACTACCCCAGAAGTAGTTCTAGGTAATATAACACATCACTGGGTTACTTAAATACAGGTAAAGATGTCTAGAGTTCAGAATGTTGAATAATTTTAAGTAACCCATAATATTGGGAGTACACCAGTATCAAAATTGCAAAACATAAGAGAGAAGAAGAAATAGATCAAAGACAGTAAGATTTGCCACAGAAGTACTTCTAATACAAAAAAGAATTCAAATGTCAAAAAGAGGTTCCTCAAAAATTCAAGTGAAGGATAGAAACCTGGCAAGCCACTCCTGAAGTCTCAGATATCCAGTTAAATTCTTTCTCTAAACCAGTCTCACTTAAAACCAAATATGTGAATTTTGCAGTGATGGAAATGGAGTGTCTACAAGTTTGAGCTCTGTAATGTTTTTGTTCTGGCCTTCAGTCTTTACAACATACTACCTTGTAAATAAAAACCCCCAGCATCATCCTGGGGAACATTCAGAGGAAACAAACTTTAAAAAGATCCAAGCATTTAAAAAACAATATGAAAACTAAATGCATTGTACCAGTATCATTAAATAATTTTTCACTTGAAAAGTGACTGAATATAGGCACTTCCTACCTAGATCCTTAAAACTGAAAATGAGCCATTACTCACTGTCTTAACAGCTGTCTGCCTTGCTTCCACGTTAACTGGCTATTCTGAGGCGCTGTGGGAGCTTCTGTATCTTTGGTTTCTTCTAAAAATTAACAACAAAAAGACAAATTTCATACACATTATTTCAACTACTGCCAAAGTTCTCTAAGGGAAAAATTCCCACAAAAATACACCTAAATATTTTTATAAAGAACAGAAAAAAGATCAACTTTCATTAAGTATTTTCTGTGGATCACACTCATTTCAAATGTGTTTATCCCAATAACCCAAACACTTAGGTACTATCCTCATGTTTTAAAATTAGGGAAAGCCAAATGTACATTAACTATAATTACCATGGATTCAAAATCAAAAGCCCAGGTTTTGGAATACAATATTATTACTTTTCTAATTACTAAAATTCTGAGTTGAATACTTTTGAAATTAAAAAGCTATACTTAATATTTACAGTAGCTACTCAAAAGTGACACAGTAAGAAATTGGGTATATAAAATAACAATCCTGAATTGGTATAGTGAATTTCATTTTTAGAACTAAAATATATAGATTTTAAAAGTTTAATAAATAGTATAATTTCAGGTCAGTTAAGCTCCGATTAAGTATCCATAGATTGAAATTCAAAACTACCTATGGGCACTATTTTCCCATTAATTTCTATTACAAAAATAAAGATAAAGCAGAGAGGGCCATTAAAGATCAACCCTCAATGAACGTCGAGAACTTAGAATGGATCACAGTTGTTAGTCCCCTAGACTCCTCAGTCACATGAACAAGTACTTATTGGTAGTAATTCAAACATTCTCTACAGGTATTACTTCTCTAACCTTAACAATCCCATTATTATTTTCTCATTCTTCCCCTGAATAAAGGAATTGCTACAATTTCTAGAAATGCTTCATTCATTCTAATAGTTATTTTTATAGTTATAATTTTTTTATTTATACCATTTTATTTTTAAATCACATAAAATACAATACAATCCATAACAGGGAAAAAAAAAAAAAGAATACTCCTGCCCCAAATCTCATTACCAAAAGTTAGTATTTAAGGCTTTAATCATGCCCTGGCCGGTTTGGCTCAGTGGACAGAGCGTCAGCCTGAGGACTGAAAGGTCCCATGTTCGATCCCAGTCAATGGCATGTACCTTGGTTGCGGGCACATACCCAGTAGGAGGTGTGCAGGAGGCAGCTGATCAATGTTTCTCTCTCATCGAGTTTCTAACTCTCTATCTCTCTCCCTTCCTCTCTATAAAAAAATCAACAAAATGTATTTTTTTTAAAAAGGCTATCATTTCATATTTTTCATCTGAAAATACACGTAAGCTTTTCCCTCCTGAAAAAGATAGTATGTGTACTGCATTATAAGCAGCTTTTTGACAATGTCTCTTGAACATTCTATGGCAATAAATATAGATTAACATCTATAAAATGATTACATAATATTCCATAGAAAGTATATACCTATTTAATTTAACCAGTCCCCTAATGTTGAAATTAGTTTCCATTATTCACTATTATAAATAATGCTGCTAAGGATATTCTTGAAGTACATCGTAAGCGTACAGCTCAATGAATTTTTGAACACACCCATGTAACCAGTACCTAAATGAAGAAACAAAACATTGTCAGCATCCCAAAAGCTTTCCTTGTGCCCTTTTCTAGTCACTAGATAGTCCCAGAAGAGCATTAATATCCTAAATTCCCAAAACTAGATTAATTTTTAATTTAATAACATTAAATCAATTATATCAATTTTATCTGACTCATCCATGTTGTCAGGTTTATTTACAGTTTGTTAGCTTGTTGCTAAATAGCATTCTGCTATGCTAAAATACCACAATATATGTATGAATTCTAATGCTGAAGAGCATTCCAACTTTTCCTAGTTTTTCTTGCTATTAAAATTAATGATACTATGAACATTCTCATTCAAGTCTTATAATGAACATACATATGCATTTTAGGGAGTGAACACCTAGAATGGAATTACTGAGTCCCAGAGCATGCTATGTTCCCTTTAGGAATACCAGTGACAAATTGATTTACATTCCCAACATCAGTAGGTCTACAAGTTCTCATTATTCCACATCCTCATCACCACTTGACTTTTTCTCTTTTTCATTTTAGCCATTCTGGTAGGTGCCTAACTGTATTGTAATGTGTTTTTAAGTTGTATTTCCTCAATTATGGATAAAACTGAGCATCATTTCATATGCTTCCTGCCATTTGTAAATCCTACTTTATTGAGTGCCTTTTCAGGTCTTTTGCCTGTTTTTCTATTGTTACAGGTTTTTAAAAATCTAAATGCAAGGAAAAAGGAGCTCTTTAGATATTTGGGTGCAACCCCTTTTATAGGGTTAGTTTTACATTATATACATACTAGAGGCCCAATGCACAAAATTTGTGCAAGGGGCTCAGCCCTTTCAGCCCCCGCAGCTGCCTACCCCTCACAGCTTCAGCTTCATCTGGAAGGCTGTCCGGAACATCATTCGGCTGTCCAGTCTAATTACATGTTATGCTTTTTTTTATTATAGAATGGTATTATTGAGACAGAGGTATAAAACATGCATATCTTGTACTTTCTTTTTTTTATATATTTTGCTTTATTTTGAGCATATAAAAGGCAATACTGATTCACTTAATGTTTTAAAAAATGTAAATGATTTTATCCCACTTTGTTTGCATGGTGTGTTTCTGACCATCCCCTTGTTTTCCCACTAAATATCCTGAATAGTTTTTCTACCTCTGTAAAAACAATCTACTTTGTTATTAGTGTGTTTCCTATAAATAAAATACTTATTATATTCCTCAATTTCAGGTAATTTCAATAGTTAAGTTTAAAAACAAGTCTTTCAGTATGGGCAGGAAATATTTATTTGCTAAATGATTTTGCTTTATACAAACTGTTGCCTTGAGACTAGCTAGCCAATTCTGACTGTAGTTCTAGAAAAATGTGGCTGCAATTAACCTCTTTCCTCACATTTATGCAGACCCAGTTATGGACAGTTCTTGAGTTCTAGGAAGTGACTGCTTATTTTCTGAATATTCTAGCCATATTAGAAAGTGGAGAAGATCTAAAAATAAAACAAATGCAGGTTATATGTATCAAGTGTTCTGCCTAATTCTGAGTACTTCTTCCTTTTCTTATCCTTATTTGGCTGCCTCTACAATTTTCAAATTCAATTAAATTTCCAAATGTTTTAGAAGAAACAGAGATAATCCCAGCTTCTTCCAATCAAAATGTTTTCAATAGTAAAAAATTAAGCTTACATAGGATGAACAATAATTGCCTACAGGTGGAGAAGAGTTATTACTTCATTACCTTTCACCTCTAATGACTATAAAAAATGCACACAATTTTACACAGATTTCAACACAACAAATAGGACAAATAACCTTAGGACTGAGATGTAGATGAAACTACTTACTTTTATTCATTTATTATTTTCCCCAAATTCTAGACAGTAGTAGTACAATAGTCAACCATTTGACCAATCAATTCTTTCAAAGGAAAATAGGGGAAAAGAGAACATGTCTATTAAATAAAAATAAGTTTGAACAAACTATTCTTTGGGAAGGGGTGAGGGACAATAGAAGAATATTTTACCTGATTCAAAGGTTGGCATTTTCAAATCACCTTGGTTCAGTTCTGTGCCATATTTTAATTTGTGATATTTTGCCCTGAAAAATTTAATAATGAACTGTTGAAAGAAAAAACTTTTTCTCTTTTCTACACAGTTAAGAAACTACTGATAGATTTCTCTAATAAATAAAAAACAGTCTGAATGTGTTTCTTTCAACTTTACCTGAAAAGGAAGAAATGTACTGCTTTAAAGAAAAGAGAGGTATATTACCCAGCTAAGATATACCCAAGTAAAAAGAAAATCCCAAAACTTAGATTCTATAACAAAAGATATTTCAATTTAAAGATTTCAACCTTTTTCTTTCCTCATATGACAATAAAATCAAAATATTATCTTGTATTTTTCAAAGTGCTTTCGAATACCTTGTACAATGATATAAAAGAGAACAGCAGTGTTCTAATTTATTTTATTCACATAATAAAATGAGACACACATACCTTTCTTGTTTTAATGCATACTCTAACATCTTTATTCTTCTTACTAAATCCTTCTTCAAGTTTTCTTGACCTTTTCTTTCTCCTTGCAAAAATGCTATCCGGGCCTAAAAATATAAATGGTCCATTTATTTTCACTTTTTCTTCATGAGACATAGGGAAATGAAAAAAGGAAAACAATAAATGTACATTTCTGCACTTTTATTTATGATAGCAAGACTTAAAATTCATAGAAGCAGTCAATCAAATTTTAAAAATAAAGATAACTACAAACTACCTGTTTATAATCCTTAATGACTACTAATTTTGCATGACCTTGAAAGAAAATTTTATGTGGCCTAGCTGGTGTGGCTCAGTGGTTGAGCATCAACCTATGAACTAGAAGGTCACAGTTCAATTCCTGGTCGGGGCACATTCCCAGTTTGTGGTCTCAATTCCCAGTGTGGGGTGTGCAGGAGGCAGGTGATCAAAGATTCTCTCTCATCACTGGTGTTTCTATCTCTCCCTCTCCCTTCTTCTCTCTCTAAAATAAAAAAAAGCATATTTTTAAAAATTAAAGTGGCTAATCCATGAAATTCATCATTCCTTAAAAAAAATAATGACTAGAAGAAACAGACAGAAGATAGGGATATAGAGGACTTGAACAATGTAGTAAATCACCTGAATCTAATAGTCATTTCAGAATATTCTACCCAACAATAACAGAGTATACATTTTTCTCAAGTACACATGGGATAGTTTCCAGGATAAAAGGCCACAAATTAAGTCGTACTAGATTTTAAAAATGTATATTATAAAAAATTATCTCCTCTGACCAAATGCATGAAGTTCAAAATCAGTAATAGAAACAAACTCAAAGTCACATAAGTGTGGAAATTAAACAACACATTATTAAACAACTAATGGAAGAAACCACACACACACAAAAAAAATTTAGAGAGGGATGAAAACAAACACAAGATACCAAAACTTATGGGTTACAGCAAAAACAGTGCTAAGGAAAATATTTAGGCGACCTTACTAGCAGTTTTCAACCTGTGGGTCGCGACCCACAAGTTGAGAACCGCTGCTGTAGAGACAAAGACCATCAGAAAACACAGATATTTACATTATGATTCATAACAGTAGCAAAATTACAGTGATGAAGTAGCAACGAAAATAGTTAAGATTGGGGGTCACCACAACATGAGGAACTGTATTAAAAGGTCACAGCATTAAAAAAGGTTGAGAACTGCTGGTTAGGGGATAATCAGGTTGGCAGGCAGAAGCAGTTAGTGGCAATCAGTAAGGCAGCAGGTAAGGAGTTGGGAGCTAGCAGTCCTGGATTGTGAGAGGGATGTCCAACTGCTGGTTTACTAAATGGGCAGTCGGATATCCCTCAAGGGGTCCCAGATTGGAGAGGGAGCAGGCCCATGCACTGGGCCTCTAGTTAAAAAAATAAAGGAGAAAAAACCACATTTCAAAATGATGCAGAAAAAGAATTTGATGAAATTAAACACCCTTTTATGATACTCAACAAACTAAGAATAAAAGGAAGCTCTCTCAACATAATAAAAGCCATATATGAAAAAGCCACAATGAACATCATAATGAATAGTGAAATATTTCCCTCTGAAATCAGAACAGGGCAAGGATGCCTACCTTCAGCTCTCCTACTCAACATAATAATAGAAGTCATGGACAGAGCAATGAGACACCCTTTGCCAAAAAACTACATTTAACACTCCATGTCTGTTCCCCACTGATCACTGGGGGAAGGGATCTTATATGCTTACTAAAGGTCTGAGTGATGTGGGCAGGTGCCTGTCTGTCAATCACACCTCAGAACAAATTAGTATCTAGATGGGCATGGTCACTGCAAGCAGTAAAAAATGAAAATATCAACTTATTAACAAAAAAAGTGCACTCTCTTGGCTCCAGGGTGCTGGGCTCCTGTGTCTCCTGTTGCAGGGGCACGCTCCCCTGTGTCCACATGGCTTATGGCCATATAGGGCTCCACACATGGACTAATGGAGTTTAATTAGCTTGGATACTGAACTACACCCAGCTGCAACATGAAATTGAGTAGGGTGGGAACTGTCCCACCTGCACCTCTTTCAGGACTGGCTTAAAGGGCAGAGGACTTTGGAACTTGAGGAATGTAACTTCATACATATAAAGCCTTTAATTTCATCCTCCCATGGGGGTTTCTGAAAATTCTTATTTCAGTGGTACAACAAGAACCTTAACCTCGCCCTGACAAGTGACAAAGGAATTCAATACTCAGGTAACACTAGGTTACAGTCAACAGCATTTCTATAAATGATCAATATACAACCCTAAAAAAATTCCATTCACAGTAGTAACAAAAAGAATAAAATACTTAGGAATTAACCAAGGAGTGAAAAACTGGAACAACGAAAACTATAAAATATTGCTGAAAGAAATTAAAGACAAATAAACTGAAACACATTTCATATTCATGGATTGGAAGAATTTTTAAAATATCACTCCTGTCCAAAGTGATCTACACATTCAATGCAATCCCTATCAAAATCCTAATGCTAAAAAGCAGTTAGTTGCCGAGACCGGTTTGGCTCAGTGGATAGAGCGTCAGCCTGCGGACTGAAAAGATCCCAGGTTCGATTCTGGTGGGGGGCATGTACCTTGGTTGCGGGCACATCTCCACTGTGGGGTGTGCAGGAGGCGGCTGATCGATGTCTCTCTCATCAATGTTTCTGACTTTCTATCTCTCTCCCTTCCTCTCTGTAAAAAAAATCAATAAAATATATTTAATAAATAAATAAATAAATAGCAGTTAGTTACCTATAAGGAAGCATCCATATGACTGTCAGCTGATTTCTCAACAGAAGTATACAGGCCAGAAGGGAGTGGCAAGAAATATTCAAAATGATGAACAGCAAGGACTTACAACAAGATTACTCTACCCAGTGTAGGTCTCCTTTAGAACTGAAGGTCATATGAAGAGTTTTACAGATAAGAAAAAGCTAAAGGAGTTCACCACCAAACCAGTATTACAGAAAATGTTGAGGAGAAAGGAGGAGAAAAAGAAAAAGACCAAATTTATAAACAATGAAAAGGCAATAGATACATATCTATCTACAATTGAATCTAAAAATCAAAATAAATGAGTAAGAAATCTAATGAACAGAATAAACTGATGAATAAAAGAGAACCAGGACACCAGAAAAAAGATGGCAGATGGCAGCTGGCAGGACGGAGGTGAGGAAGAGGAAGTGAGGGGATGAAAGGAGAGTGTGTGGATGTATGTGGAGTGTGTGTGAGTGAGAAAGGGACAGTTAAGTCTCACAGGAGCAGCAGAGGCTAGCAGTCCAGGCTCTCTTGGACAAGGAGAGACTACCACCACTGCGAGCACTCCCCGGACTGCGGGACTCAGGCACATGGAGCCCAGGCCATCTTGAAGGGGAAAACAGCCTTTCTTTAGGAACTCATCACCACCAACAACCAGACAGGACTTGGAACTGCCCTGGGAACCAGCAGCCACTCCAGCCAGAATCCTGCTGCCACAACTGCAGACCCGTGGACCTTGGGACCTCCACCTCCAAAGCAACCTCATCCTCCCCAGCAGCAGAACTCCAATCCACATTAGTGCATTTCCAGCGCACAGGCAGCTAGGCTGCTCCACTTCCTAGGCAGCGCCTGGGAGCCACTCGGTTTTGTACAGACAAGGGCACATGGCCCCACAGTAGAAATTCTGAATTCCCACTTCCTGAATAACTGCCCACATTTAGCCCAGCGGCTCAACCTCATTGCCAGAACCCTAATAGCTCAAGTAGGGAGCTACAATAAGAAAGGCCACTACATAATACTAAAAGGAGCAATTCAACAAGAAAATATAACTCTGGTAAACATATATGCACCCAATATAGGAGCACCCATGTTATTTCTTATTAGCTCATGTTAATACCATTCATAAATACAGTTAAATGGAGTACACTGCTCATGCAATTGACACTAGAGATCTAATAGCTTAATGTGTTGTATCCTTTAAAAGTAATGGATACTTAATGATATGAATAGATGAGAGCTAGGCATATAGAAATTACTAAATGTTTTTCTTTTTTATGGAACTAACTTAAACTCTTTAAAAATTGAATGCACATCCAAATAATTGTTTATTATTTATAAAACATAGTAAGATACTTGATCTTTAGTACTGGCTGCTATCAATTTCATACAGGCTTCTCTTATAGGAAAATATACCAATAAAGAGACTCTTTCTTTCAGATACTTACATAAACATATGTAATTATGATCCATGTTTTGACTTACGTTTATTATAGTTTCACTATAAGACAAACCACAGTATGAAACTTGGTAGTTATTCCCAATATTGGACTTGGGACAGGACAAGAGACTATAAACTATGAAGGTAGTTCATAGATCTTATAAATAGTTAAAAAGAAAACAAAAATAAATCTCTAGACCCAATAACCCAATGAGTTAAACAGAAGTAATGTGACAGCAAATCAGAGTACTCTAGAAAGTTCTTCAGGGACCTTCCTTAAACTATGTTAAAAAAAAAAAAAAACTGACCCTAAGTGTTTCAAACACTCTGCACAGATTTCATCTGTGAAAGCATTTAAAAAGAAAAAAAAAAGGAAAGAATTGGGATTAAGGTAATTATGATTTACCTTACCCCTGACTAATATGAGAAAAAGAAGATACTAAGAACAATCTTTTCTAAGCTCTATTTTCATCAGACTTTGACCAGATATATCACCAACTCATTTAGCCTTGTTAATAGAAACAAATGGTTTTAATACCTTAGTAGCCTACAGAAGCAAACCAAAACCCAAGTGTGTATATAATGCCTCAAGGTTAACAAATCAAACCCTAAGGACAACCAATCACAGATAACTAGTTAACTGATTAATCTATAGCCAATCAAGTAATTTCCTTGCTTTGCATCTACCTCTTCCCAAGTACTTCCCCTGTCCCCTGTCTGTGGAGGGCTCCTAACAACTTCTGGTTTGTTGCTGCTCAATTAGAAATTAATATGCTCAAATAAACTCTTAAAATTTTTAACATGCTTTAGGTTACATCTTTTTACAGCCTGCAGTTCTCACTATTAAAAGGTAATGTAACCAGACCAATGAGGCTCAATTGGTTGAGGACCATTCCATACACCAGATCACCAGTTTGACCCCTGATCGGGGCACATGCCTAGGTTGAAGACTCGATCCCCAGTATGGGGCATGCAAGAAGCAGTCCTCTCTCATTGATGTTTCTCTCTCAGTCGATTCATATTCTCTCTCATTAATGTTTCTCTCTCTCACACCCCCTCCTCTCTCTGAAATAATTTAAATATTTATCTATATACATAAAAGGCTAATATGCTAAGTGTTTATCTAGGTAAGGACGTCACGCAGCAATGCCTCGCTCCTCTCCCTAGCAACTAGCCTCCTTGCAGTTTCTTCAGCCCAGAAATATGGACTTGCTTTATCGCCAGGTGAAAACATTTTACACTTTAACCAAATGTCTGTTGCTGGAGGCTAATTCCAACAGGTCATAATAAATGCCAATAAGTTCATCAAAAGGTTGGTGGAACTTGAGGCTTCAGCAAGGGCTGAAGATACATATTATTGCCTACTGAAATGGCCATAAGCATTTCCCCAAACCTGAATTTACATAAATGACTGCTTGCTGCCAGACAGCTAAGGGCATTTTAATCTACGTTACTGCTCCTGCTGGCCAAACAGCTGAACAGCCGAAGACAGTTCCCCAACCTGACAATGCCTACTGTATACTAAACTTTACTTTGGATATGTATATCTACTTTGCTATAGGGAAAAATATGGGAGCTAGGGAGAACTTAGCCACTACAGCTAAGCTTCCTCTGGCTCCCCATGTATTCCAAATTCGTATTTCTTCTCTAGCCTCTCTATTAATTTACTTGCAGCCTTTCTCCAAATTCCTGAACCCTTCTAGATGCTGGGTATCACCCCACAGTCTGTTAAGCGTTTTCCTGTGCCTCATCTCATTCGATCCTCACAGAAGTCCTGGAGTGGGTAGATAGGAAACTCGGTGGAATCCTATCTTCTTTTCATTAGCTGGAAAATGGAAATTTAGAAAGCTTAGAAACTTGACCCAAGTGAAAAGAAGTAAGAAATGGTGGACCTTGAAAATGACTTCAGGTTTTCTCACTGTGCAGAATATGGTCAAACACTGTTGTAGTTAAATATTTTATACTTTGTTCTCCCTATGTGATCTACAATAATAACCTGCTTCATGTTGATATTTACTGCTGTGCTGCTGACAATTAGAAGTTGGGGTGCTTCAGTGGGCTGGAAAAAGTTTAGCTATATTAGAAAGCAGGTCTAATTAAGCAAGTTTATTCTATATACATAAAAGGCTAAGTTAACTTGCACATGTGTCATTCATATAAAGCTCTCACTGGCACCAATCACAAGGATGGGTTTCAATCTGCTATTATCAATTGTGAACTTAGTTGACACTTCTGTTATAGAGAAAGGGCAAATAGCGATATTAAAATATTTCTTCTAATTAATTTCCTTTCAATGTGCA
>JAAGEH010000208.1:10156655-10168207 GCA_011751065.1 Lasiurus cinereus
CTTACATACATGCATACAAGTCCTTTGGTTGGTCTCTTACAGCCCCCCCCCGCAACCTCCCCTGCCTTCCCACTGTAGTATGACTGTCTGTTCATTGCTTCTTTGCCTCTGTATCTGTCCCCCCACCATTTCTTGTCTTTAAAAACATCTTGCCTTTGTAGGCTAGAGATAAACTTATGAGAGAGAGAGAGAGAGAGAGAGAGAGAGAGAGAAAGTTTTTAAATAAATAAATGAATGAATGAATGAATGATGGTTTCCCAGAGAAAATGACATCTAAGCATTGAGCTAAAGATGAGCAGAAGACAGTTAGTTCAAACAGGGGAGGAAATGTTCCAAGTATAGAGAACATGTGTAAAGGTCTAGAGGGCAAGGAGGATACATTAACTTTTCTTTCAATTTTTTTATTAATGTATTACATGTATACATATCTTCCCATTGCCCCCCCTCCACTCCCAGGCATACCCTAACCCCCCAGTGTCTTGTGTTCATTGGTTATGCTTATATGCATGCATACAAATCCTTTGGTTAATCTCTTATTTACCCCACCTCTCCCTAACCTTCCTGCTGTAATTTGACAGTCTGTTTGATGCTTTACTGCCTCCGTATCTATCTTTTTGTTCAGGATATATTAACTTTACCAGTTTAGAGAAATTAAGTATTACTGGAACTTTACAAGTATACCGCACATTATTGCTCTGCCACATTTTTTACAAATTGAAAGCAAGACCCTCCACCATCGAAAAGATTATGATTTGTTTTATTGCAATGCTTACTTTCTGGAACCAAATATGCAACATCCAAGGTATGCCTGTACGTATATGTTTGCAGGGAATGGGGGTAGAATGAGAAGAGATACAAGGAAGATAAATGTAGAAGGTTCATAGAAACCATACTCTGAAAGGGCTTATTAGAAAATACTACTAAAAAGTTGCTTTTGATTATAACAGTACATATAATGTTTAGACATTAAAAATGGTTATGGCCGAAACCGGTTGGCTCAGTGGCTAGAGCGTCGGTCTGTGGACTGAAAGGTCCCAGGTTCGATTCCGGTGAAGGACATGTACATTGGTTGCGGGCACATCCCCAGTAGGGGACATGCAGGAGGTGGCTGATAGATGTCTCTCTCTCATCGATGTTTCTAACTTGCTATCCCTCTCCCTACCTCTCTGTGAAAAATCAATAAAAAATATATTAAAAATGGTTATGAATGCTTTTGGTCATTCTCAAGCATAATGGTGGAGATAATAGTATAGAGAAAGCTCAGTAACAAAAAGCAACCCAATTAAAAAATAATAAAGAATTTGAGCAGACATTTACCATCCAAAGATGATAATACAAATGGTCAAGAGGCATATGAAAAGATGCTCAACACAACTTATTGCAGAAATCAAAACCACAATGAAATATAACCTCACATCCATTAAGAGGAAGAAAAAAAAAAAACTCACACAGCAAATAACAAGTGTTAGCAAGAACACAGAGAAACTGAAACCCTTGTGCACTGTTGATAGTAATATAAACTGGTGCAGACACCATGGAAAACAGTATGATGGGTAACCACAAGTCTAATTTTTTTTCTTCTTCTTAGCTGCTACATAAGATCATATGGCATTTGTTTTATGCTGTCTTATTTCACTTATCCATTCATCTATACGTCAATGGACAGTTGATTCCATGTCAGAATTTTTTCAAGAGTTAAGCACATTCAAAAAGCATATTCACTAGAACGTGAGAAGTAGAATGAATTCTCTCCTCCTAGTAGTTAATAGCATCAAACACTTAATTCAGAAGAAACCTGTATTATAACTTAAAATATTTTTCTTCTACACAAGAATCTTCCCTTTCCTTCTTCCTTGCCTCCACACACACATAAAATATGACTGGCACATTCATTATAACTTTCATATACTTTAAGTGGGTACCTTTAAGTGATCTAACATCAACCCCTTTAACTTAGAATTAACACAAACCTTTAAATAAATTCTTTATGCATATAGATCTTACACAAATATAACACTAAATAAACTAAACACAAAACTTCAAAACAAATTCCAATTTAATAAGAACATTGAAAAGAATAAATAGTCAGATTCGTGTGACTCAGTAGTTCAGCATTGACCTGTGAACCAGGAGGTTACGATTTGATCTTTGGTCAGTGCACATGTCCTGGATGTGGGCTCGATTCCCAGTAGAGGGCATACAGGAGGTAACTGATTAATGAATCTTTCTCTCATCTCTCCCTTCCTCTCTGAAATCAATAATAATATATATATTTTTTAAAAGAACGGATGGGCCGAAACTGGTTTGGCTCAGTGGATAGAGCATTGGCCTGCGGATTGAAAGGTCCCAGGTTTGATTCCTGTCAAGGGCATGTACCTTGGTTGCGGGTGCATACCCAGTAGGGAATGTGCAGGAGGCAGTTGATCAATGTTTCTCATTGATGTTTCTGACTCTCTATCCCTCTTCCTTCCTCTCTGTAAAAAACCAATACAATATATTAAAAAAAAAAAAAAAGAATGGTGTGATTTTGCTGAGTTTGTATTTGTTCACAACCTGAAAATTGTAGTAACTGCACTACCATAAGCTTCAAGTTTGGAATACTTGTACTATTAACTATTAAATGTCTCATGTTAAGGTATGTAATTCTTCTGTTTCACATTACTGTGAAACACTAGAGGACTAGTGCACGATATTCGTGCACGGGGGGGGGGGGGGAGTGTCCCTCAGCCTGACCTGCACCCTCTCACACTCCGTGATCCTTGGGGGACAGATCGAGAGAGGCCCTTAGTGTTGCCACGGTAGCAGGAGATGCTCCGCCACCGCCATTGTGCTCACCAGCCATGAGCCCAGCTCTGGCTAATCGGTGCTCCCCCTGCACTGAGCATATACCCCCTGGTGGTCAGTCCATGTCATAGTGACCAGTCGTTTTGCCATTCAATTGATTTGCATATTAGCATTTTTTTATATAGGATTATAATTCCATATAATCAGAAAAATCACTTGGTCTTCACTTAACTCAAAAGCACACTCTTCTTAAAATTACCTCTCTTCTTTTCCTTTAATATTAGTCCCTAATGATTAAAACAGTAACTACTTGCCATCATAAAATATAAATACAAATATAAGTTCTAATCTGGAAGTTAAGTGACAGTATCCAATTATAATTCAGATGATCCAAAACATCACTGAAACTCAAGTACTACATTTTTAAATTCTATAGTAGTCAGACATCATTTGAAAACCATGCTCATTACATAATCCTGTCTGCAAATAAGTAGTGAAGAGTTTCCATTATCTGATAACCCATAGTTATCAGGAAAAAGTTTCCAAAGATATCTGTGGAACCATCTTCCAGGAAAATTAAAAATAAATCAGATTCATCTGCCTAAGTTAATTTCAGGGGGATGAAAATGATAAGAGTCCAGAAGTAGATTTTGTTATTACTGTTGTATATATTGTTTAACATTGTTCTAAAGAACAGCAAAATTACTTTAAAGGCCAAAAAACACTGCTCAGTTTCAGAACCCTAATACTGTCTTCTTAGAAACTAAGTTAAGGAGTTGCTAAAAGTACACTAGCCTGGAAGTTTGGAAAACTACTTTTTTGTTGTTGGTAATCCTCACCTGAGGGTATTTTTCCATTGATTTTTTTTAAAGAGAATATATGGCAGGGAGAGAGAAACACTGATGTGAGAGAGAACTCAAATGGTTGCCTCAAACCAGAACTGAGGATCGATGCTGTATCCACTGAACCAAACTGGCTAGGGCAGAAACCTACATTTTAATCCTTACTTATCACTAACTAACTTCATACTCTTTGTCTTGTTCTCAACCTCCTCATTTGTCAAACGGGCTGAATAAGATGTCTTTTAAAGACCTGTTTGCTACAAATTTCAATCCCTAAGATTAGCATTGTAAGGGTTCTATAATGACACTAGAGGCCCAGTGCATGAATTTGTGCAGTGGTGTGGTGCCTCAGCCTGGCCTGCAAGGATTGGGCCAAAACCAGCTCTCTGTGATGTCACCTGAGGGGTCTCAGACTGCAAAAGTGCGCAGGCCAGGCTGAGGGGTCCCAGCGGTGCACTGGGCCTCTAGTGTGCATACAAGATCTTTGGTTTATGTCTTCCCACTTAAGATTCATCAGTCTGTTCCATGTTTCCATAACTGTGGTTGCCACTCCTGTGTTGTCTGTTCTCTGGTGGTCAGTGCATATCACAGCTACCAGTTGGCCAGTCAAATGGTCAGCCAGTTACTTAGGTTTTTATATAGAGAGATTTCAGGTATTAAAATGGTTAACTAATTATTTACATTAACCAAAACTAAAACAGTTCAGTGTGCCTTAGGAAGAACAGTGTAGAGCGTGAGAGAATTATATGTAATAGCTTTCTCATGATATAAACTGATTCATTAAAGAAAAAAAATTCACTTAAAAATATTTTAAATAAAATTATAATTAAAAGAACTGACATGTAGCCAACAGGGATATGCTACCCGGATCCCCCTGTAGAAATAAAAGGATTTAGTTCCAGCTGCTGAAAATGCTGTTGGAAAACAGCTTTCACCTGTCAGGCCTTTTCAGGAATGCTTCAGCTCAAGACAGCTGTCTGCCCAAGTGGCCTTCATCGAGTGACTGATCAAAATGTAAGGGCCCAGCACCATGCCACAACTATGAACAACACAGAAGGTTATCCCAGCTTCAAGTTCCTCATAAAGTCAACTGGCTTTTTTGATACTATATTACAGCCCAATTTATCCCTCTGCTTCCTTTCCATTCCTTCTACAGATTTTGTCCTAAGAACATTCCCTGGGGAGAATCCAAGATGGTGGCATAGGTAAACATCTACACTGCTGCCTCGCACAACAATTTCAAAACTACAACTAAAAGACAGAACAGACATCATCCAGAACCACAGGAAAGCTGGCTGAGTGTAAGTTCTACAACTAGAAGGAAAGAGAGGGGCTCACAGAAACCCAGAGGAGCTGCAAAAAGCTGAGGTACAGAGACGAGCGCGCTGAGAGAGCGGGTGCCAGAGTACCTGGCTGGCTTTCTCTGGCGGGAGGGAAACGGAGACTCCAAATGGCTTTGAACCCCTTATCTTACGACTCTAAACCCCAGATCCAGCCGAAACTCATACGGGGTGAGTTTGGACTGTGAAAAGGGAGAGGTGCACGGAAATTTAGGGGAGTCGCAAAAGATCAGAGGTTTGGTGGTGTGCATGGCACTGCGCTGCAGAGGACAGACTGCTGATTGTGCCGCTGGCTTTCTCGAGTGGGCGGGAGACAGACCCTCCCAACTGTGCCACTTCTGAGTACACTAGGCCCCTGTTTCAGGCGAAACCCTGGAGACCTAGACTTGTGTGGTCCTGGTGCGCAGGGGAGCTGGAAAGACATCGGTCTAGAGGCACTGCGGGCACGGGCACACAAGGACCGCTCCAGCGATTACCCAGTCACGTGAGACTCAGGGACCATGGAGGGCGGGGCCGACTGGAAGGCAAGGTGGTCCCTTAAGCCCTGAGACTCCACCCATCCCAAGCTCAACAGAGGCTTCTTCAGTTTTGCAAGTCTGGTTTCATAAGGCTGAATTCCACACAGAAGTTTCCCCGGCATAGTGAAAATGCCGAGACAAGGGAAGGGATCACAAACAAAAGAAATGGAGGGAAAAAAACGAATGGATATAGAGTTCAAAACTACGCTGGTAAGGTTTTTCAAGAATATGCTAGAAAAGTTGGATAAAGTTAGCGAGAGCCAAGAGGAGATGAAAGAGGACCAACTAGAGATGCAAAAGAGCCAACTAGAGATGGAAAAGGTCCAACTAAAGATGATAAAAGACCAACTAGAAATTAAACATACACTGACTGAAATAAAAAATATTATAGAGTCCTAACAGTAGACTAGAGAAAGGCAAGAATCAAGTAAAAAATTTGAAATATAAAGAAGCAGAAAACACTCAACTGGAAAAGCAAGAAGAGAAAAGAATCCAAAAATGTGAACATAATGTAAGGAGCCTCTGGGACAGCTTCAAGCGTACCAACATCAGAATTGTGGGGGTGCCAGGGGAAGAGAGAGAGCAAGATACTGAAAACCTATTTAAAGAAATAATGACTGAAAACTTCCCACATCTGGTAAAAGAAATAGACTTACAAGTCCAGGAAGCACACAGAACCCCATATAAAAGGAATCCAAAGAGGACCACACCGAGACACATCATAATTAAAATACCAAGAGCAAAAGACAAAGAGAGAATATTAAAAGCAGCAAGAGAAAAACAGTTTATTACCTACAAGGGAGCACCCATACGACTGTCAGCTGATTTCTCAA
This sequence comes from Lasiurus cinereus, assembly GCA_011751065.1. Classification (NCBI taxonomy): domain Eukaryota; kingdom Metazoa; phylum Chordata; class Mammalia; order Chiroptera; family Vespertilionidae; genus Lasiurus; species Lasiurus cinereus. Next base: position 10,162,973 of record JAAGEH010000208.1, read on the forward strand.
CAGAAACGATGCAGGCCAGGCGGGAGTGGCAAGATATATTCAACGTGATGAATAGCAAGAACATACAACCAAGAATAATATATCCAGCAAAGCTAACATTCAGAATTGAAGGGCAGATAAAGAGCTTCACAGAGAAGAAAAAGCTAAAGGAGTTCATCAACTCCAAACCAGTATTATATGAAATGCTGAAAGGTACTCTTTTAGAAGAGGAAGAAGAAAAAGGTAAAAGCCAAAAAATTATGAACAACAAATACATATCTATCAACAAGTGAATCTAAAAGTTAAGTGAATTAAAAATTTGATGAACAGAATAAACTGGTGAAAGAATAGAATCAGGAGCACAGAAAAGGAATGGACTGATAATTCTCAGGGGGAAAGGGGTGAGGGGTGTACAGGGAGAGACTGGACAAAAATCATACACCTATGGATGAGATCAATGGGAGGGAGCTAAGGGCAGAGGGAGGGGTGGGAGCTAGGTGGAGGGGTGCTATGAAGGAGAAAAAAGAGAAACAAATGTAATAATCTGAATAATAAAGATTTAATTAAAAAAAAAGGACATTCCCTAATAAACTTTTGAGATGCTAATCACCATTTCAGTTAGCTTTCCCAGGAACCCAGCTAATAGCCATTGGTGATGGGAATGATTCAAAAAAGCAGTCTCTAACATGAAGTTTTGGAGTTTACTATCTACCTAGCCACCCAGCTGGAAAAGAATCCCATGGTGGTGAACAGAATAGAGAGCCCCTAGCACAAAGTGGCAGTGCAATTGTTAAAACATTCACTATTGGTAAACTTGGTAGTTTTCAGTGGAAGGGAATATACAAGTTGGCAAACTCTTTAAAAGGACCAGATAGTATTTCATATTCTTTGTTGTTTTTTGTTTTAAAATTCTTTAAAAATGGGACATTATAAAAACAGGCATGCCTGGGACTGGATTTGGTCTGCAAATCATAGTGTGCCAACCCGTGCACTAGAAGTCCAATATATATGGCATTTGAGAAATATTAGGACTATAAAATTGGTTTGTTGTTGCCAAAGACAACTGACCCTTTGGAAAAATATAACAAGAAGTGAAAGTGAATAATCCTATATAATAAAAGCCTAACATGCAAAGTGTGCCCTCGACTGCTCGCTATGTGTGCTGACCACCAGGGGGTGGACATGACAGGCATCAGCAACATGGCAGCGAGCAACAGTGGAGGTGCTGCCGGCCCTGATGGGCCCCAACAAAAGTGGACTGCAGCAAGATGGTGGAGCAGGTGAGCAAGCAGTACCAGGCCAAGGCAGGTGTGAGCAAGGCCCTATTGCCCCACAGACAGTGACCAGTGAAAGCGGCGGCAGGGCTACTGCCCAGCTCCCAAATGCTGAGGGATTGGACAGGGGCCTGATGACTAAGGCAGAGAGGGGCGCATGGAGGTCTGGGGGCCCAGAGGTCAGATGGGACCTGTCCTTCCATGCCAGACACTCATGCTTCAATCACTGGCCAGGCCTAGGGACCGCATTCGTGCACGAAGTTTGTGCACCGGGCCTCTAGTAGAGAAATAAAAGCTAAGTGTGAAAGCCAGAGGTTCTTTGGTAACAAAGACACTCATCTCTAGCAACAGGAGGCCACAAAGGCAAAAGACTAGGACTTAATCATAAGAGTGGCAGAGCTCCAAAGAAAGTTAAACTCTCAATTTGCACAATTCTGCTGTGCCAAGGCACCCATGAAAAAAGGGAAAATTGGAACCTTGAAAAGGATTGGGGGTGGGTTGGTTAACTTGAAAATCTGTAATCCCCAAGTTTCCTTAAACCAGTGGTTGGCAAACTCATTAGTCAACAGAGCCAAATATCAACAGTACAACCATTGAAATTTCTTTTGAGAGCCAAATTTTTTTAAACTTAAACTTCTTCTCACGCCAAAATATACTCGCCCAGGCCGTGGTATTTTGGGGAAGAGCCACACTCAAGGGGCCAAAGAGCCACATGTGGCTCACGAGCCGTAGTTTGCCAACCACAGCCTTAAACCATCTCAACTTGAAGAACAAACCCACATATACTTATTAACTGCTGATGTAACTCTCATCAGCTAGAATGGCAGAGTATAGACCTCTGAAATTCTTTCCTTCATGAAAATAACAAGAACACTAACAAACTTTGTAAGAATCAACTTTTTTAGAACTCTGGAAATTACAAAGGACTACAGGGAGTGTTTATTCAACAAATATGGCTGAATCTCAGTAAAAACAGCAAGCTTTGTGGTATTTTTATTTTCCCTGTTACCATCTACCCTTTCCCAGTTCCACAAAGCCATGAAACCAACAGCCTGCAATCATAGTGAAAAATCACCAGCCAATAGAAGAAACAGAACATTACTTGTAATGTCTGGTGGTTCACTGAAAAACTCTAGTATGAAACTGTCTTTATTTGGCTGACTCTGAGCTCATCCAATGCAAACAGCATGTTTTGTTTTTCATTGAGGTGCCTTTCGTGAAAAACAATCACAGGCAACTGTCAAGCACTGTGACTGCCTGAGCTGATGGACAATATTTGGAGGAAAAAATAGGATAATTTAAAAAAAGCTTACAAGGAAAAACTGGCAAATGAGACATCCATGGAGACTCTGGGAAGCTCCAACATATTCCTCAGAAGCCAAAAGGCCCCAAACAGGCATAACCTATGCACATGCTCAGGAAATAGCTGAGAAGGCCCTAAACTCTTACTTCTGGCTAATCTTTAGGCTCTGAACAAGCAGGAAAAGAGAACTAACACAGAGTTATTAACTGTCCGGCTTTATCTTGAAGGCAGTCCCAACACACATATGGAATCCCACCCCCTGGAAAGCTTACATGTTCCACATATCCAAGGAAATGTCTTACCTACTAATTACCTTAACTGATAAGCTAACTGAATGGAAACTTCAGTAGCCACATAGAACAACAAAAACAACAGATTTTATAGTATTAGTTCCAAAAACTCACTAAACAAACAGTAATAACAACTAGCAACAATAAACAATCCTGGGAAGAAGGGAGAATTCAATTTCTAAAGTTGCTACATTATTTAAAATACCTAGTTTTCAACAAAAAATTATGTAGCATGAAAAGAAAATAGGGAAGAAGGGGAAAGGGGAGTCAGTATAAACTGCCTCTGAGGAAGGCCAACACTGAATTTACTAGATTAAGACTTTTAACTCAACTATTTTAAATATGTTAAAACAACTAAAGGAAATTACGTTTAAAGAACTAGAGTATGAGAATGATGTCGCATCAAAGTGAGAATATCAACAGAGACAAAAATTATTTTTTAAAGGATCAAATAAAAATTATAAATAAATTTTGAGAAATATACTAACTAAAATGAAAAATTCAACAGAGGGGCAACAGTAGATATGCGCAGAGAAAGGCAACCAGCACACAGACAGTATAAATATATTTGTTTTTAACTTTTTCTCCTATCTGATTTAAAAGACATTAAGCAGCCGAAACCGGTTTGGCTCAGTGAATAGAGCGTCGGCCTGCAGACTGGAAGGTCCCAGGTTCGATTCTGGTGGTCAAGGGTACGTATCTTGGTTGCGGGCACATTCCCCATTGGGGGTTGTGCAGGAGGCGGCTGATCAATGTCTCTCTCTCATCGATGTTTCTGACTTTCTATCTCTCTCCCTTTCTCTCTGTAAAAAAAAAATCAATAAAATATATATAAAAAATAAATTTAAAAAAATAAAAGACATTAAGCAGTAATTGAAATGTGTTTCAATGAGTGTACAATAAAGATGCAATTTGCAGGTTAATAACACAAAGGATGGAATAGGAAATGAAGCTTTATAGAAACCAAGTTTCTGTATACTATTGTAATTAAAGTGCTATTAATCTAAACTAGGTACAATGTTAACTATAATCCTCAAGACAATCATGAAGAAGACAACTAAAAAAATTACAGTGAAAGAAAAACAAGTTAAAATGATATGCTGAAAATATCTATTTAACATAAAAGAAGGCAATAATGGAAGAAGAAAGGAACAAAAAATATCTAATCTTCAGTAGTGAGGTCTTCTCCAGGGAGGGACTCTGTTTAAATAACCTTACATACAAATCTATTCTTTATCTATTACTCTTCTCTGCTTCCCTGTTCTCTATAGCATGTATCACCATCAGAAAAACTTTATTTTTCTCTACCCACTAGAATTTAAGCTGTAAGAGGGCAAAAGCTTTATTTTGTTTATAGTTTTACTAGAGGCCTGGCCTGTGGGGATTGGCTGAAACTGGCAGTCCTACATCCCCAGGGCACTACTCCACTCATCCTAGCTCTGCTGTGCTTGCTGCCTCTACCAGTCAGTAGACTCCACTGCTCAGGAGGCTCGCTGCCGCTCTGCTCCACTGGGGTCTCCACGCACCCATCCAGCGCACCCTTGACCAAGAAGCAGTTTGCACTCAGTCCAGATACCAGCCCCATTCCCCTCTGGTCTAGATGGGAGAGGGGAGCATTGGGGGAGTGCCCCACAACTACTCTCTCCAGCCATGAGGCCGGAGTCTAGTGCCTGTTGGTCAGCTGAGCAGCATTCCCGCTGTAGGAGCACACTGATCACCAGGGGCAGCTCCTGCATTGAGTGTCTGTCCCCTAGTGATCAGCGTGCATCATCAGTCAACCAGTCACTTAGGCTTTTATATAAATCTAGAGAAGATTCCCAGTGCCTCACACATACCTACTAAGTAAGGTACTCAATAAACAGCCAATAAATGAATAAACAAATGAACAACCAACAGAGAGAAGTCTTATAAGAAAAAGAAATGTCCCATTTTCAGACATGTGTGTTAATGAGTGTACAATAAGAAAAGAAAGAGGTATGTGTATACATGTACTACTTGTAGATTTGGTAGCAGGAATAAAAGAACTCCCCATTTGATGGGGTTCTGTTTTCTTTGTGAAGTAGGATGTAAGACATCTGCTGAATTAGAGGGCAAGGTGGTAGGAATTAAGATTGATAGAGGGTACCAAATGCCTAGATGCTTCTGTTGAAATTAGTATCTAAATCAGATTCAAATTGTGATAGGTTTGATTGGGCACTGTTGCCTTGAATCAGCAGCCACATAACTTCATGTAAAATTGTTCATCTTAATTTCATACATTCTTGGAACTTAAAAAAAGTGCTCAAACTTTAAAAGAATCAATAAAGAGAAATGAATGCCTTGAACTGAGATTTTTTAAAAAGCACCATACCTGATTAAAACAGTCTACAACTTACAAATACTCAATTAT